>VZRU01009775.1:0-27232 GCA_013398155.1 Pedionomus torquatus | reverse complement strand
TTTTTTTTTTTTTTTTTTTTTTTTTTAATGATCAGACATGTGGGGTGTTCTCATGTAATTCTAAATAAGGAGCCTATGGGAAGCTTTTATTACAGATGTAGTATCTGAAGTGACTGTTACCTCTACCAAAAAAAAACCAAAAAGAGAAAAAAGAAAAACTTGGAAAAAATCCAACTGAGATAAGTCTAACTTTAGAGTGAAAGGCTCATAGATATTTATGTGTGGAAGATATCAGCTGCACATCAGTCTAGTGGGCCATTTTATTTATCTGCCTATCTTCTCTTTGCAATATCATTATTAGTTGACAAGTTGCCTTCCATCCCATCCTTTTTCTTGTACAGTAGATACTGTGTGCTTGAGAAAGCAGCTACAGAATGTAAAACTATAGGTCTTTAGGTCTGATTTTCCTTTTTTTTTTTTTTTTTGTTTTTAGGAGTCACAATATACAACGAACTAGGGTTAGAGGGTAGTATTTATTTATTGTCAGTCTTGGATTTATACCTTTTATGTCCAAAAAGATACAATGCCAGAGATAAAACTTCTCAGAGTCACTGTTCTAGTGATATATAACATGTCTGCATGCAGGGCTGTCTATCTGACAGATTCTGAAAGGACTTCTTCTATGTCTGCGTGAAATCTTTGGGTGTAATCCTGACCCCTCTGACACTGACCTGAAAAATATCCTGGTATCTTTTGAGGATAAAGTGCTCATTTCCTATGTATATAATTTTAAGTGCCTGATAGTAAATTTCATGGTTAGATAAGCTCTTCATAGCAGTGCAAGACAGACCACTCCAGAAAGGTTACCCATTCTTACCAGTATTTATGTCCAAACAGACTACGTGCCTTTTATAAATGCTTCTATCATTAGACTAGCTTTGGAAAGATGCAGAGAACTATAAAAAAATAAACTGAGTGAGCAAGTGAGTTCATTCTTCTTCTCTTGTGTTTTACTTCATTTCCATTTTTACTTTAGCTTGAGTTTATCTTAATGAACAAAAAATCCAGTGTAATCCTCAAACATATTTTCTACTCATTGGAGAGCTTTATTTATTATGAGATGTTCTCTGCAATAAAACCAGACTTTTTGCTGACTCTTGTACCCTCATTTGCATCCTCCTCATCTCTAAGTCCCTTTATTTTTCTTTGTTCTGCTTGGCTCTTCTCAAGTGAGAATCAGAGCAGACATTTTTCTTGCCATCCAAATTACTGGTGTTGAATAGATAGGGTATAAATCCTGGAGGAGCTCAGTAAAGTTAAAGCCTGGAAAGATTTGTAAAACTCATTATAAGCTGCATTATGCATCTTATCCATCTTTACTATTCATCTGGATATTTAAGAATAGCCAGGTCCGCTCTATGGCAAAGCCTTATCTACACCAGATATGCTAAATCCAATTATTTAAGTACTGAAGAAAAAAACAGACCAACCAAACAAAAATCCCCAAACCAAAAAGCACCTGCTGTAGGCTCATATATTTTTTTTTTCTATTATGCCATCATCTTTTCATTCAGTAATTTTTGCTATTGGGAAGTGATGTAATACTTATCTGGGGTTTTTGTGAAAAGTATTTTTCAGAATCCCGGATGAGAACATTTGCTGCACTATAAACAGCACAAAAGCCATTTAATAAATGGGGCAATAGTGATGAATAATACTGTTTACCACTTCTTGGATGGAGTTAGCTTTACACTGAGATTTCACAATGAAGAGAAAAGCTCCCTCAGCCAAATAATATATCAACAGACCATCTATCTAAGGGATACAACAACTTAGTTTCATTGTGCTCTGAATGAATATATATTCTTTGTTATTTAAAAAGTAAGTTAAGTATGTTAATTAAGTCTGGAGATATAATTTTATAGTCTATTTTATTTTATGAGTTATTAGACTGTCTCATGTGATTGTAGATTTTCCTTTTATTAACACAGAACTTTCGATACCCAGTTAAAGATTATAGTACAGAGTTTTTCATCACACAATAGACAACCATAGTAATCTTCCTCTAGGAATACGTGTGATAATTTGTAGATGAGACAGCTAAAAGTAAATGCATTAGAGACAGATATCTATATTTACAGTTAAAGTGATGTGTTTTAAATTTGTATGCATATATATAAAGCATGTGCACAATATGAGTAAACAGATAATGTACCTTTCAATACATTTGAATTGTAGGTGGGGTGCTTTTTCTTTCTTTTTGCAGATAATCAGTTTTAAATTTTTTAAAGGAACATGTTCGTCTAACAGGCTAAGATTGCTATGTTGTTTGCAAGGGACCTATTGTACTCCTTTTACAAAAAGCTCCAGCCAGCAATAGCTGAGGAGAAGAAAGAAAAGGGCAGGTATCAGAGATAATAATTTACATATTGAGACTAAATAGCCTAGGTAACTTATTCAGCCTACTTCTAAGTCCCTTCCCTTCCCTCTCCTCTCCTCTAGGTTTTCAGGAGTTACTTGCAATTTGTTACATTGCTATTAGATTCAGTATAACTGAGCCATACCATTTGGTTAATTGCTTTTTCTGTGTTTGCTGCAGGCTGTTTTCATTGTCCTCTTCACCAAGTACAGAATTCCAAATTTTAGAATGGCCTTGGAAAACTAGTGCTGGAGGCAGGTTTTAAATTACCTTCCAATTATGTATAGGGACTTTTTTATGGAATTAAACTGAGAGTTACATGAACTACTGTTAAAAAAGAGTGTGTGCTTGCAGATGGGTCACAGTCCTTTCAGCTCTGGACTTTTTGACGCCAAGAGAAGTCGGAAACCTACACAGTATTTGTGAATGTGAGATTTTGTATTTAGATAGGTTTGAGCTGAACAATCTGAAAAAACTCCCCTAAGTACAGAGCTCCCTACTGTCTCTGTGTTCGAGAAGGCTGAAGAGCTCTGTTTATTGCAACAAAGGGTCTGGAATAAATTACGTTTAGTAAATTGACTCCAGGTTTTTCTGTTTCAGACAGTAGCTTCAGAGCAATCTGTTTTATAGGCTGCACTAAATCTGACCAATTGCAAGGAGGTGACACTTCATTTCAAGGAGGTGACGTCACGCATGTGCCAGTTACATCCAGCTGCCTCTCTCTGGCAAGATGGCAGGACACCAGCAGGTCAACATTTTGCTTTTTGGTGGTTTTAACCCCCAGCCCATTACGAATTTATGAGCCCCACTGGGAGGTCCTAGCAGGATGGAGCCAGGCTTCTCGGCCCCTCTTCAGCATCACGCCTCCCACCCCCATATGGGGCAAATAATACTTCCTTTATTCCACTGGAAATACCCCTATTTCAGCGAGGTGTATGCATAACTTCCTTCCCCAGCCAGTCTCACAGGTGATAATTAACACGGTGCAGATATTTCTTAGCTGAAGCCAAAGTGGGAAAGCAGCTTTAGACTCAGTATTTTTCTTTTCAGACTCTTTTGCGTCATTTATTTTGTGTCTGTTCGTGATGAGGAAGTTTTAGTTTTAGTGTTGGTGCTTAACAGAAGTATCAAAGAACTAAAGGAAACAATAACGTTTCCTGCTCTGACAAAACTCTTCTTACTTTTGAGGGGAGGAAAGAACAGGGGAGCTAGCTTTGCTCTTAAGTTTTATATTTTATTTCTGCTTATGGGTCTGATTGCTTCTGAGCAGTGTGACTATGGCTCTTTTCAGTCCAGGACACTGATTGACATTGCATATGTTAGAGAGGAAGAATATTTCCTGAAGATTAATGGCCAGTTATTTGGTCTGAAGTTCATTAACCTGAGCTAGTCATTAGACTGCTGGATGGACTCTGTGCAGAAGCTGGAATTGTATTAGAACATCATCATAAACTAAAAATATATGTGACAATCTGGCCAGATTGCAATGAATCTAGGACAAGGCAGGGTTGGCTCGAGCTCACAGAGCAGCTGCCTCCAGTGTAAACTAACCGCCTTGTGTCAGGAATTAAAGCAATTCGTTTTTCACAGACATTACTCAAATAAAAGGGGGAAGAAAAAAAAAAAAAAAGAAGAAGAAAAAATAAAGAAGGAAGGTTTCCATTAGCTTAAGAACCCTATATGAAAAAATGAGGTTGTGAGGTATGCCCAAAAGGCCAAGTTTGGTTCTGGTTCTCAATCTACAATTAAGCAAATGACAGTGTATTCAGGCAACTGTAATTTTTTTCTATAAGCAACAAATTTAGTCTTGATTCTTCACTCCACTTTGCCTTGAGAAAATGACCCCCAAATCCTCTGGTGAGATCCCTGTTGGCTGAGACCCAGGCCCTCAAGCCATGACTTTTCAGCATATTTGCAGTGAGACTGGCCCCCTGTTCATTGCTTCTTTTTGAAGTATGGCTTATCTCTATCATCCCAATGAAGATGAAAAAGGCTGGTGTCTCTTTATATAGTCCTCTCCCTCCTTTCTCCTCTTCTTTTCCCCCTTTTACTCCCAAAATATATTTCTTTAAGGTGATATAACCCTATGATAGTCTAGTAAGCAGCAGTCCTTCATAGACCAGCCACAAATAGATGTATCAGAATGGAAGGGTGGAACTTTCCTCAGGATCCTAAACTCTAATAAAGGGAAAGCAAAGATGAACCAGAGGCAGTTTATAATTGTTTTGTTTTCTTTCCATGTCATCTCATGAATATGTAGGGACATTTGGCCAAAAGTAGTGCATTCAGACACTGAACGTGAGTGTTGAGGAAGCGATTGCGAAGAAAAGCTCAATGTTCTGTGATAGGATGGGTGCTTTGTGTGTTTTACAGATCATTTCTCTCTTTCCCTATCACACCCTTCCTGCACACTCCCTTGTCTTTTCCTATTGGCAGAAGGTCTGCAGACTCAGAAAGCCCCAGCTTCATCTGAGAGAGGTTTCCTTTGGCAGAGAGAACTGAAGGGGTCCTCTTTCCAGTCCCTTCATGCCAGGAAGGAGCACTACATCACGAGCTGCTAAATTGATTCTGGATGTCTCCATGGCTCATAGAGGTGCACTGGTTCCAGTGCTGCAGCGAGCTTAAGTTCCAGACCTGTGGAGCTGCTCTGGGATCGTGAGCTGTGCTGCGTATCCCATGGGCTCACAAGGAGCCTTTCCATTGATGTTCATGCAAGTGCTGGCTGATGTGGGCACAAGGATTAGTCTTTTAATCAGGCAGTTTCAGTACCTTTCAGAAAAGAATTTTCATGGCAAGTTGTAAGCCATTAATCTTGCTACAAACCGTAACATTTCCTTACTCCTTGATTTATAGTGTTACTCAAACACTGACATTTGTCATTTCACAAATTATCTCCCTTGACCTCTGGTATCATGCACTTGCAGGGTGGGAAGGACCGACTCTTAGGTTTTTTTTCATGTTCTGACCTTGGTGATTTATTAACCATTAAGTTCTGCCTTCAGAACTTAGGATGCCATTTCAAATTATTTCATAGGCAAGAGTGGAGTTATTGGGAAAAAGTGGTCCCTTATAAGTGGCACAAACAGGACACCAGAAGAACTGCTGCTGTTTTCTGTACAGCTACTGGGATAGCAGTGTGACCCTGAGGAAGTAGGTTCGCTGTAGTTTCATGATTCTGTTTTTGCATAGGGAAAAATAAGGACAGTGATAATTGCTTTAATTTGTAAAACACTTTAAGATTTATGGAATATAAATGACTGTTATTAAGTGAACAGTGTTGCAAAGCTGGCTTAGCTGCACACTGTGCTAACAAAGTCCTGTATCAGCCTATTGACCTCAGCATGAACTACTCATTAAAGTTTACAGGACATTTTAGTGGGTGAATTGAAGCAGTTATTCTGCTGGAAATATCATACTGAATGCATACTTAAATCCATCAGCTGCATTGACTTTTTTCTCTACTAAAACTAAACACAACTGCTGGCTCTATCCAATTTTCTTTATTTATGAAAGTTTATGATGGGTATGTATTAATTGTTAACTCAGCTTGTACACCCATGGTATCTGAGATATTACAGTTTATTCTAGTCATAGCATAAACATACAATAGCCGCTGTACTGAGATAAAGAGAGAATTATAAAATATATCCAGTGGAGCGGCATGAACTAACAAGTTGTATGGTAACTTTTGAATGGCAAATATTCTTTTTATGGATAGTGCAATAATTTGTGCTTAAACTTTAGCTATGGTAGACATAGGGGTTTGCAAAGTTTAGATATTTTTCCAACCTCAAAGTGTTTAAGTTTAGTATTAAAGGAAGAGATTTACAGCATTTTGATTTATACTAAAGGAAAAAAATGCTTTTGTAACAAATGTGTTAAATGAGCTACTCTTTAAAGATAGATCTGTCTTGTTTTCAGAATTATTATTTATATAATAATGAAAAAAAATTATAAACAGTTGTTTTCTTTTTTCTTCTAGATTAAATTTGGATGGTTTGAAAAGCGTGAAGATATTTCACCATAGTGCAAAAGAAGATACGGAAGAAGAGAGCAGAATGAGATCTTCCCAAGTCCCACATGCCTGCAGCCTGTTATCTTTAGCAATGCTGTTCCTTCCAGTCACTGGAACGTCAAAACAAAATATCCCAAGACTTAAGCTTTCCTATAAAGGTAAACTTTTCAGCAGTTTTTCTGATTCTGCCACTTTTGTTTTGATGTCGCGTTGCCAGCAGTTCATTTGTATTGTTAATCAGGAAACCAAAACTTGGTTGTCCCTACATTTCCCAGAAAAGCTTGATAGATGCTTTAAAGATGGATGAATTCTGCCTAGGGACAGTACTAAATTCTGTTGCTTGATGAGGGGGCACATATTTCTGAAATATAACTGCATTTTTAAATTGTTTGTTCAGTTTGCTACTAGAGGATATATACCACACAGAAATTAGGGGGAAGTCATTATCTAAACATAAGTTTTTAGTGCTATGGTTGGACTCGGTGCTCTCAGAGGTCCCTTCCAACCAGGAAAATTCTGTGACTCTGTGATACTTGAAATGCCATGGAGCCCATTAGAGACATTCCCTTGTGGCGGGTGGGGGTGACATGGGACACAGAGGCCACTCAGTCAAAAGACCTTCCCCAAGTGTTTTAAGTGGTACCGACATTTTAATTGTGTAATTTATTTTTTTTCCCCTTTATCAGTAAGTTGATATATAAGACTTTTGACATGCTGTTTTGTTTCTTCTTACCTCTTTGGATCACAAAACAGTGTTTTTCTGAGGACTTTCTTAACTTTTTTGAGTACTTCTTGTTGAGAATGTTATAGGTTGAGGGGTTTTAACACATGTACCTTTTAATTCCTTATTGGACAAGTTCTTTGAGAAGGTAGGTTTCTTGTTGTTTTGGAAGAGCAGTACACTTTCACAATTTTTACAAGGCATGGAGATATATCACACTGATATTGTCTTCTTCAGCTAAAGGAAATGCTCTCCAGTTAGCTATTTTTCAGTTATATCAGCACCCTGCCCTTATGGGAGCCAATTCTCCTTTTAGTCTTTCAAATTTAGGTTTTCTTGAGCGTTTCAGAACTGCACTCAGGATGATGTGATGGGACAGGAGGCTGTAAAGCCTTCAGCAGTGGTTATGATACGTTTATCGCGCATTTAACACACACAGGAATTTATTGAGTAAGCACAATGACATACTATTTACTTACAAGCTTCTCTTTTGCTATATTTGTATGCCACCGTGTATAGTATTCCCCTGTGTATACATGTGTTTGTGTGAGAGAGACAGAGGAAGAGAGATCAAGGGATCTTGACAACATTTTTATAAATTCAGGAAACAGTTGCACTCACTTAAGCCAGCGAATACAGAAACCAAAAGACCTGACAAGAGTTATGAAAGTCAGCAGTAAAACCCCCCTGACATATAGCCAAACTTTTCACAGTTAGGCCTTTTGAGATAATTCCCAATAGCAGCATATACCATATGGTGATGGCATTTATTGTGGATCTGACGCTCGTGATTAGTGAACTCCTCTCGGCTTCAAAAGCAGATAGCCTTTGGCAAAAAATCCTGATGGATGCATTTGGCAGGTAAGGAGGGAGAGAGAGAGAAAAATTATTGAGGTCAAAACAGGAAAATATTTTTTTCACTGAAACCTTAGTTTAAAATAGTGGCAAAGGCCTGCTGGGAGTGGTTGGGAAAATGCCCGAGCTCGTTTAAAAAGACAATGAGAGGATGATTGATATTTAGGACCTGACCCAAACTTTTATTAGCAACTTTATAAACCTTTCAGTTTGGCCTGAGGGATGTAGTTTCCTATCCAAACTTATCCACCTATATTCCTGTAGGGGGAAAAAAAGCAACAACAGATACAAAACGGCACATAAATCTGAATTTGGGGAGCTGTGATGGAACTGAAAAGCCACAGGAAAAAGAATTATCAGACTTTATTGTGCTGCCTCTTACCCTTTCTTTTGGGGGTGGCAGGAGAATCATTTTTCTTTTTCCACAGGGAACAAAAAAAAGTTACTGCTTTGTTTTCAGACTTTTGCTTTATAAATGGTGCAGGTAGTATTTGTCACAATTTAATGATGTTTTTGCTGTTGATAACAGCATGGCAGATGTACTGACTAATAGACTTGTCAGAATTAAGCTTACTTTCCCTCCCACCTTTCCCACCCGACTCCCTACCCCCACCAGCAAGTATTCCAGCCAAAATAACTCCAAGGTTTCTGAGAATAAGATGTAGGAGAAACGAACTGTCTTGCCAACACTCATAAAATTGTTACAGTCATGTCATTGACAAGTCCTGGCATCTCCATTCTTTGGAATTAAGACTTGAAATAGCATGAGGAGGATAATACTGGGCCCTTTCCCTTCTTTATGGAAAACTGACCAAAAATGGCCACATCAGGCAGCTCTGAAAACCTGGTCACACATGTGTGTTCATTTGGCTGTTAAAGATGTTGTCTTTCAAGGGAAGGTTTCATCCCCTTCCAAGAGCAATGTGTTAATGGGATGGCATAGCTCCATCTTCCCAGAGCAGCTGAGCATTTGCTTGGGCAGGAGAGCTGGAAGCGAGCAGGACTTTCCCCTGCTGTTACTTCATCTCACAGCTGCAGCCCAGCACACCTCAGCCCAGGGCTGGAAACTGCTTCTTGCTATGCCCTGACAATAAAGTGAAGAAAGAGATCAATACCAAATGATGAATGCTGAGGATGAAGAAGGATAGGAGACAAGAAGAGACAAAGAAGAAGAGGGAATGTTATTGAGAAAGAAAGCAGTCAATAGTGGAGAGAGGAAGTAGGAGAAGGAACAGGGTGGGGTAGCTAAAAGAAGTGTCTGTAACCATAAGAGTGCTTCAATAAACCATAATGCGTCACAAGTCCTTTGCATTTAGACAGCAATCAAAATTTTAGCACTTGCCTGCATGGCAGTTATAGATTTTCACCTTATGTGAGATCACTTAAGGGGCGGAAATGTGGGCTGGAGACGCCATGATTTTTTATTACATGACTCATCCTATATTCCCATATTTTCCCCAATTCATTAATTGAATCATTCTTCAGTATTTCTTTTTATCTGCTTCACTTAATCCTTAGCTTTTATATATTGGTGAACATCATCCTTCTCCGAGAAATTATCACTACTCTCATGATGCTTCTAGGGTGCTCTCACTATATAGACCTTAGATAATCTAAATCTCTTAGATACTTTTACAAGATTATGAGGTGGTTTTATTATTATGTTATAGCTTTCATATTAAAATGTGGTAAACAAAATGTCTTGTAATAGAAGAGTATCATCTATAAAACACTTGGGCCTGATTTTTTAATAATATTCCATATTTTAATAGATTTTTTGTAACACTGCATTCAGTCTTACAGCAACAGTGTGTATTTATCATTCATTCTCCTGTGACTGGAGATACCCTATGACCATCAAACAAGCTGCAGAACTCAGAAAGCACAGAAGTGACTTTTAGCTTCCCTAATCTTCCTGTCTGCTACCTCATTTAGCATCCTCATTCCCACCTCTACAGCAAATGCAGAAGATTTTTGTATGCCAGTGGCTTTCAATGCTGTCATTTACAGGGTGGCATCAGTTCTGTTACCAAAGAAAGGAAGGGCCTGTGTTGTAATTCATACATATGAATGTGATTAATTCATACTGTGTAGACAGTCTTGTTTCTGTTTATCTTTTGGGTAGTAGTCTTTGGCAAAGGTTCTCTATTACAGAATTTTTCTGTGTGTTTCTAAATTTTACTTTATAGGGAGAGACAGAGATTAAACAGATTTAATTAAAAAAAAAAATTAAAAAAATCAACCTCCTTCAATTTGTGGCTGTCCTAAAATTATCCAGTAGAAATGTAGGTGTTTAACTGCAAATTCAAGCCTATTGATTTGCTTTATTTTGCTGCTTTCATCGGCATCTTAGACGTAGTGAAATAGAAATCCTAGAATCATTTGGGTTGGAAAAGACCCCTAAGATTTTCAAGTCCAACCATAAAACTAACGCTGCAAAGTCCACCACTAAGCATGTCCCTAAGTGCCACATCTACCCATCTTTTAAATACCACCAGGGATGGTAACTCAACTGCTTCACCGGGCAGCCTGTTTCAATACTTGACAAACCCTATAATCAAATAATTTTCTAATCTCCAATCTAAACCTCCCCTGACACAACTTGTGGTTGTTTCATCTTGTCCTATTGCTTGTTACTTGGGAGAAGAGACCAATCCCTGACTCGCTACACCTTCCTTTTGGGTAGTTGTAGAGAGTGTCTCTCCCATCAGTCTCCTTTTGTCCAGTTCCCTCAGCCGCTCCTCATAAGACTACAGTTATAATTCATAAGAATACATTTATATTCCAGATGTGTGCCCCCTGCTTTCTTGGGTAGGGGGTGTGCCCCAGACCAGGTTTGTACATTATCAGCAGTGACATATCCATATTGACAACCAGGAACATATATCATTGCCATGTAGGAATATGGGCATGCCTTGAAAGCAAGCCATGTTTGCTGTGACCACTGCTGATTTGGACAGATGACCAGGATCCCGTCTTGTGACACAGCACATAGGACAAGGCAAGACTGACAGTAACCTTTGGCTTTTAAAACCAAATTTACTTAACGCTGTTAAAAACAGCTATGGCAGTAATTTAAACCTAATAAACAAGAATATTATTCTCAGCTGAGTTATTTCTTCACGTTGAATGACTTAAGACGCATTCTCACTCCCTCTAAAGTCATGGCAAGAGTTTTGTCACCAAAGTAAATTGAAGTAGGTTTGAACTTCCACTCCTTGCTTTATTCCTGTTACATAAGTGAACATGCAATTCTATCTCCCCTGTTGAAGGATGACAATGCTAAATCATCAGCTTCTCATGGAAATTAGGCACATCTAAGAACTGGTTAGCTTCATACAGTGTTTTGCATGCATGAATTTCTTCCCTCTAAGAGTGATCCATTTTGCAACATAGTGAAAAAGAAAGCTGAGGATAACATTTTGGTGCCAGGAATTCTTTTGAGAATTTGACTGGATTAGTACATTTCCTTAATGTTCTAAAAATAATACTTTGAACATGCTATTTTGCAATATCAAGCATCCTGTTTTCTAAATAATTTTTGCTTCAAAAGTGTTTCATTTTATAACTGACAAGATGTTTAACGGTTGCATCAGAGCAGTTTGTTCTGTTTCAGTAAAGCTGGCTTATTTCCATGTCATGCATCATTTAATTACGCATATACAATATAGTTACCATTGTATAGCTCCGTGAGCCTCATTTAATCTGTCTGTGACATTGTGGTAATCCCGGCACCACGATGGGGGTGTTGCACAACTATGAATGGCTGGAATGTGGTAAACCAGTGATGTACAAAAAAGCCTAGAAATGAGCTTGCATTTCTGCAGCTGTGCTAGCTATACAGGAAGAGGAAGAAAAATCAGTAAAAACATGCTTTTGTGGCAATATCAGCAGCTGTAATTCTGAATGCCAGTGGAGATCAAGGAAAACACATTGAGTGAGGAAGTGCTACTTTTCTTGAATCCCTTGATTGTTTTTTAATTAATTTTGATTATTTGTGATTTCTCAAAAAAAAAAAAAAGAAGTCTCAGATTCCTTTGTAGAGTAACATCAAATGTTTATGTGAGAGTTAAAATCCCAGTTTCAGATGCTTGTAGAGCTAAAAGAGATCTTGCCTGCTTTGTCCCAAAAATTCTTTCTAGAGGCAGCGAACACTGAGGCTTAAAATGTACCATAGGTTGAAGGTGAATGGGCATTGTTGTCCATGTGAGGAAAGACTCTTGCATGTGCTGCAGACTAAGTATAAATTTGAAGGGGTTTCTTACATTTCAGTAACAGGAAAAGCAGCGAGTTTCTTACAGGCATTTTTTTTTTTCCTTTTTTAAACTAGTGAACTTGGAGGTCAGATCCAACTATATGTTGCATTTTCTGTCATATAATTATCATATATATAATGTCCTGGAGAGCAGCCTCCAGTCAGTGACATCAACAGTTTACATAGCAGTTGAACTAAGAATAACCTTAGAGAACTGACCCATATCAACCTCTTAACAGTGTAAACAGCCTGTAGCGCACAACAGTTTTCTTTTTTCTTTTTTTTCTTTTTTTTTGTGATTACAAAAGGGCCTCAATTGGATAAAAAAAGAATTGTGTCCACAAAATACCAAACTATTCTGCTGAATTGTTCACTTGATTAAATCTCAGAAGATGAGAGAGAAAAACAAAAGAATAAGACTTTGGGAAGAATCAATTCTCCCTTGTGAAAAGGAGGATGAGACAACCCCGAAAACTGCTTCCCTAGAAGAAGAATGTGGGGAAGACATATGATCAGTGGCATCAGCTTTGAAGGGGGTGCTTCCACAAATATTTTTCTAATTGCACTTTTACTAAAGATATTTGTAAAGCTAACCAAATCTCAAGTAGTTTCAAAGATCCCAACCTTGTTCGCTCTCCATGCACTAATTTGAGGTCATGGTCCTCTTGACGTCAGTGTGTGTCTAGCAGTGGACATCTGTGGTTGCAGCGCAGGTCCTCGAGTCACATCCTATTTCCCTTTCCTCCCTCTTCATTTCTACTGTTCCATTTATAGATGCATTCCTCAAAGAAGGGCTGAGGGGTACAGGGAAGGTCTGTTCTGTAGCTGAAGTCCTTTGGAGATAAATACACAAAGAGGCAGCAGAAAGACAGAGACAAAATTTCCTTTATCACACCAGAGCACTATCAGATAAATCAAACGGATTGTCTGGCTGTGGATAAGAGAGGCATTTAGGCAAGACCGTGAGTGAAAAATGTACCTTCTTTCCACTATTTCAAGAAAACGGTAGTTCTCCTGGCTGTCCCAGAGAAGTATGCTGTGTACAACAGCATTTGATGGCTAAGAGGTTACAGAAGACTCCAAAATTTTATGTTCAACTTATCTGGCAGCTTTGTGAAGACTATAAAAATCCCTCTGCATCACCCATGCACCCTGGATTTCTTTGACTGGATTACTAAATTGGATTACTAAATATGTAGCACAACAGCAGTCCATATGGCAGCCACTTGTGCCCCAAGATGGATAAATAAATGTAAATATTAATTAGAAAAGATATCACCACCTTCCAATATGAAAAAATAGCTTATGACTATGTGTTAATGATTGACAGGAGATAACATGATGGTGCACCTTGTACAGACAGGTATCCTTGATATCCATTATCCTGCAATTTTTAGTTTGCATGGTCCTATCGCAACATTACCTGTCTACAGGGCAGCTGTTGGGTCCACCTGCATATCTGCATATGGGACTCTGAATCTGACAGAGGTTGCTAGGCACAACTCCAACACAAACAACTAACATATAAGAGAATTACTGTGGACATTCAATGACCTCTAGTTTTAATGGTTTCATGGGAACTTAAGTTGCCTCATCCCTGGAGGTGTTCAAGGCCAGGTTGGATGTGGCTTTGAGTGACCTGGTCTAGTGGGAGGTGTCCCTGCCCATGGCAGGGGGTTGGAACTCGATGATCTTTAAGGTGCCTTCCAACTCTAACCATTCTATGATTCATAATATCACAGAAAAATCCATATTCTCCTCAAAACAGCAGCAAATCACAAGGCAAACAAGAGAGCTACACTGTTCTGTCAATATCAGAAGGTATTAATAATTAATAATTGTATTTCACATTGCCATAGGAGAACATTATGCTACTCCAAGCTAATATAATGTGAATTGGTTTTATTTTCATTGCTGGAAGAGGTCCTTTACTCTTGCCAGTGTAAAACTATTTTGAAAACCTACCTTCACATTAGCTAATTGAGTTACCTTGCTACATCCGCTTGCTTTTTAATAAAATAAAATATATCCAGAAAATTGAAAAAAGAATAGGAGAAAAATATTTGAAGTTTCCTGAAAACAGTTATTCTTTACATTTAAACCACACTTTTTTAAGAGAATGTCCATCTTATGCAGTTACCCCAGATAATGACTAAGTAATTTTAAAAATGCTTCCCTATAGTAACTGCATTTCTGAAATGCACCTCTCTAGCAATTTAGAGCAGGGCTATTAATTTTCCTTTGTGAGCTCAACCAGTAGTCATGATGGTAGAAACAGCAAAAATATTAATGCCCCCATTGTCATTATAAACGTTTTTGTTCCTCATTCAGAGCATGGGAAAGAAAGAGTATCTAGCCCATCTCAGAGAGGGATCCCCCCTGTGGGGACAGGAACAAGCAGTTACATGTGGGGAGAGCAAGCAGGAACCTCCTAAAGCAGGTTTGCTGCCAACAGAGGAAGTATCTGTTCCACTGATAGATAAATCTGCGTGCAGAGGTCCCTGACCTTCTCCTCCTGTCCTGTGCAGGCACTCTTTGCACCACAGCCCCTTCAGTCCTGCCAAACGCTGCCTTTGGTTCCTGGGCAGCAGGTCATGCTGATGTGCTGGTTACTGTTTCCCAGACCTGGTTTCATCTCCTTTACTCTGTCTGCTCTACCTCCTCTGCCACCTGGATCTCTTTGTTGAGTCAAGAAACCAGAAGAGCTTTTCAAAGCCAGTAATGAGGAAATATCCTTGCCCTCAGGGACTCTGGAAAGGGTGTTGAAGGACCATCAGCGTTTAACGGGTTTTCTCAGGCCGTTGTTTCATGACAGCTAAGCCAACATAACAGCGTGCTACTTCTGGAAGGAGGACATCTCCCTCCCTGCTCCCTTCTCCCCAAGCACACATATCCGCTTCTTTCCTCCCTCATCTGCTCCCAGAAGCATGGACCTGCCCTTTCTCTTGCATTAGCTTCAGCTCTCATCAGCCCTCTTGGCAAGGACATGCACCATTTGTAGTTAGGACTTTATCTCTGTATCTTATTTAGTTTTTCAGCCTGACCATACAGCTTGTGTGGGCTCTGGTCCAATTCTTGGAGTCAGAGAAAAGAATAGCCCCCATGGCTTCTTGCTATACACTTGGGGCTAGATCCTCAGCTGAGAGAATTATTCCACGTCTCAGGGGTTAAACTGAGGGTTTGGCTTCAAGTCTTGATGCAAGTGCAGGTGGGGGCTGTGTGTCTGTGGAGCATGTGGTGGGTGGGGAAGGGTGGGGACATACAGCTATTGAACACTTTCATAAAAATCTGTGTTGCTCACACACACTGGTTCTAACTCACGTGTAGTGTACAACTACAATAACATGGAAACTGCAAATAGCAATGATAAGCCAGAAATCTGGGTTTTTCCATCCGCAAGTTGCTCTTTTAAGTCTTGAAAGCAGGGGTGCTAATGAAGTAAATGTGCAAGTAAATCTGTTTGTCACTAACTTGTCTTTGCACTGTCAACTTACCTTCTTCATGAATAGCTCATGCTGTTCTGTATCTCTCCTACTGTTAGTAACAGTATTAACGTGTTTTCCAGGCCCATGCCATCTTAGCCTATTATAACAGTCGTTCATGGCACTGCAGTTCAAGGTCTCTCATCTTTTAGCATGAAAGCCTTATCTACTTTGCTGTGAACGTTATTTGAACCTGGTGAGAAAAATATTAAAGTGAAAGTATTATTAAGATATCCGATAATTTAAAAAACCTTATATTTCATAAATAACAGCTCTAGGCTCAATGGAGCTAGTCCTTGTGTCAGATGCGGAGTCTGAGAAAGCAGGTCTGAATAAAGTGAGTCAGACTCCCAAAGAAATCTGTCAGCACCTATTGGTAGTGTCATACCAGCTGCTGAGCCAAATCCACATTTCTGTAACAAATTACAGCTTAAATTTACTCAAGAAAACTCCTGACACTGAAATCCACAACAAAATTCTCATTTGCTCTAGGTGTGAAACAAAGTCAATTTATCTTTCTTCCTAAGGCTGGAATCTAGTCGACAAAGCAAAAGCTGAGTAAGGATTTAAAAATGCGTCATGTTCTGCACAGCTGCTACCAGATAGTCTGGGCAAAAGGAGTAACGCAACCTGCTGTTGTTTTACCAGGCCACAAATGTATCTGCTGTAAGATGTAGCAAAAAGCTCCCCTGTATGTTCTCAAAAGTTTCTCTGAAGATGCGGTTAGTAAAAATGTCCACATACAGGTGCTTAAAAATACTCTAGCAGTTTTTGCATCACTCTGAAGAAAATAAAGTCTGAAATGAAGGGTTTGTGCTATTCTGAAGGCAAGTGCAATGCAGTGACTGTCATTTGTTTTGAAAGGAGGGATAGAACTGCATATAATTTTCTGAACCATACTTTGACAAAGGACAAGCTAGGTGCCTTAAAATGCTAAATATGATCACCATGTTGTATTTTTAAAACCTGGAAGTTCTTGCAAATGCATGTCTCCATCCAAGCAGGAATGAATGAGTCCACTGCTGCAGCATGGAGTGTGTTCATTCATGCAAGTTAATATAAGTCCCAGATCCCTAAGACAATTTTGATACTTGTGCCTACCAGACACAACCTATTGTCAGTGCATTTTGTTTGTGTTGCCTCTTCCTCTGAGTGTGGACTAAACCCCATACTTCATTCCTTCTGGCTATGTGCTTCGTAAGATTCATGCCTTTCTAATTGCAGGCCATATGATTATGGACCTAAAGGTAGCTTAAACACTCATGAGGTAAGATGGTAGCTAGTTGGAGCAGTGAAATGGAAGTCTAATCGGCTTTTTCAAATCAGCCACTCAAAGAGGATTTTGCCATTATTTCCACCTGAAGCCTTTCATCACTTTCTTTCTATGTATTTGACTGGCTGATAGATTGGGAGGAACAAGAGTCTGGGAAATGGTTAACCAGAGCATGAAGAAAAGGACTTTGAGTTGCTGCAAAACATCTAAAAGTTGCAATTCTAACTAGAGAGAATTCGTTTAAAGCTGTCTTTCCCAGGGTCAGTAAATTCATAGGCCATTTGTCAGAATGGATCTATTAATGTGGGTTTTCAGAATAGCTTTAGGAACAGGTGATTTTATAAGCCATCACCCTCAGAATAGGGCCACGGTTTTATCTCAGCTGCTTGACATTCAGGTTACTGGAAGATAATTTTAAAAGACTGGGTTAGATCTTGGTCTCTAGTTAAGTTGACAGTTCCTCTTCTATACTATCAAGAAGAAATCTGGCTTTTGACTTCAACAACGGTCTAAGGTTTTACTCTGCTAGATAAAAGGAAAAAGTCTTATTTTCTTAGAGACCAGTATCTCTTCACCATTGGGATACTTTGAAGGGAACTTGAAATAATTCTGAAGTGGAAGAAAACATATTTCTGTCAAATGACAGATTGATTACCCATTACGCAAGCCGAGGATCTGTGAAAGGTGAAGGGCAAAAAGGTAAGATCAGTCCTGAGAATTGAAAATGAGGAACTAGAGATGATGAGTCCATTGTTTGCATGTTCTGCCTTTCATTTAAAGAGGAGTTTTGGTACTATGTAACTCGATCACCGTACCAGACATTCTTATTGGAAGTGTATGTGTGATGAGATGCCAACAGTTATCTATGCATTACCAAAGCTCATATGCTTGCCAATTGTTTATACTGAAGTACTTTTGTAATGCATATTCTTTTAATATCCACAGGATCACTTTAAGGAAAAAAAAAAAAAAAAGAGAGAGAGAGATGATTTAATTTGGCCTTGGAAACAACAGTGGTTTTGCTTACTTTGGCGCTTTTGCAAGAAAGATAAACTACTTAGGATAGGAAAAGAGAACCTGTGCAAATCCACGGTCTTAGGTCTTCTTCAGAAAAAAACAAATGTTTCTCCCAGATACATTTTCAGTTATGCTGTCTAAAGACAATTATTTAGTTTGGCTCTGTGAAGTTTGTGAGCTGAGTCTTTGCATTTTTTCATCAATAATGTGAAGTCACAAAGCAGCTTTTAATCATCTGCAATAATAACACTTTACAAGTTATTTGTGCAGCTGTTTCGCGAGTCAAATTTATTTGCAGTTAAAACACAACTAAAATACACTTTCATAAACACAATCGAGAATTGTTTAGGTCATGCTTTAACTGGGAATATTTTTGGTGGTAAGGACCTACCTATTTTGATTTACAGTGTTATCATTTTTGTGGATTTAAAAAAACACAGTCAGACAAAGACAAGACTATAGATTGATTTTAACACCTGACTCTGAAATAGATGCATTAGGTTGTGTGCAGTAGTCTCAATTCTGAGCTTGAAGAAACACCTCCTTTCAAGTGAGCTTTACTTGCATAAAAAAAAGAACCAAATCCCACAGCATGAGTTACTTTTTTATTTTTTCTTTATTTATTTCTTCTTTATGGGTGGAGTAGCATTTGTGAAGATTATCTCAAGAAAGTATGATCTGTTCCTTCCCAATGAAAGCTATAAAAAAATTTTCACTTCACTGCACAGAGTTACTGTATGGTTACCATTCTCTGTAATGATGGTTTGAGAAGCATAATGCAGCTATTTTAATTACTTATGAGTTTTGGATTGTAAAATGCTGACAGATTTGACATCTATCTATTTGCAAATAGAGATGTCAAAAATTTTGTTTGCTGACTGCTGAGTGGGGCTATAGAAGTGCCTGAAGCCCAAAGTGAAATTGCCCTGAAATGCCTTAAATCTGCAGCAGAGTGCTCCTGAATTTTTGAGCAATCTTTGAAAAAGTTCTCCTTCTGATGTCATCTTCCTAGACTGTAATACCCTCCTGGAGAACAATTCAATCCTAAAAGAGGAACAGAAGTGTCTAACCCCAGAATATGTGGTGGAGTACAAGGTGGCTTTAGGGACTTTTAGAAAGAGAACCAGTCTTTTGACACAATGTTGTGCCAACAAGAAATGATGTTTTCTTGGTTCTCAGTAATCCATATCCTTTTGGAAAGGCCCTGCTGTGCCATGAATGTGACGTTTTCCTCCAGGCCAAATAAAATTCATTGTATAGCAATGAGAGCCATATGGCATGCACAACAAATCATCATTGTCCTTGGTGGGATGCAGCTAAACAAAATAGAACTTGCTTCTTGCAATATGTAGTAGAAGTTGGTGGTATACTGGAACTATTCTCTTTGCCTTCATCTAGGGTCAGTTGGATCTTTTAAACTCAGAATTTCCTTAATTCCTAAAGTATTCTATATTGACATTTCTTTATCCCCATAATTTAGTAGAGGATTCACACAATACCCATGTAAATTTTCATGGATATTTTCCAGTACATGAAAGGACTTACTCCTATCTAGAGGAAAATTACATTGTTTTTTAAAATCATATATGAAAGTTACAGAATTATACATATATAGCCTTTAAATTCAGAGTCCTGCAAAGGTGTCATTAGATCTAGCTGTTTCAAAACAGGTTGAAGAGTTCCCTTTCTGCCAATTTAGGCAAGGGCTGTCTTTGTGCCAGTGTTTGTGACTGGCCACTGAGACAATTCTGAGTCTTGACCAAGTCATGCCAGATGATTGCTCCATGCTGGCACCACACTGAAGTCAAGGAAGAGAAACACAGTCACCACATATGACTTGAGGCTAAGAGTCTAACTGCCTTGTATAAATGTAAATATGTATAACCAGAACAGAATGACATTTTTTCACTTGAAGCTCTTATGCCATGCCTCTGCTGCTGGAGGTTATTTAAGTAAGCAATGATCATGCTGTTGTGAGCCAAGTCCACTGAGATACTTTTCCAAATGAATAAAAATGAGTCACTATTCCAGCGTCTGCCACTCACAAGTGAAATATTAACCCAGAAAGGGAGTTTGCTGAATATTCATTTAATTGCCAGACTGGAAAAAAATATTTAATTTTTTTTTTTACGAAAATGGCAAATACAAACTATAAACTGAATGCTGAAAATGTACTTGTGAAAGACCATCCCTGTAACCGACTTTGTGCATAGTGAGAATGCTGTTTCTGTATTAACCTGGCTACAGAGATGCGGTGAATCAAATCAACAGCTTCCTCTAAATTTGAAAACCATTGGGCAAAAGTGCTTGTGCTTTTCATAGTAAATTTTTCCAGTGTAATATCCTTGGTCATATTAAATACATCTTGCTGTCAAGGGCAATTTCAAGCCAGAAAATTGGATTATTTTGCTTTTATGGAGTGAGAACAATGACTAATTTGGATGTAATTTAATAAATTCTCTGTTAATGTTTACTTGGCAAATTTTATTAGGTCATGTTTCAGTTTTAATCTTATCAGTGGCCACATTCAGAGTCTTTACTTCCAAGCTCTTTTCAATAGTTAGTAAATAACTGACCAAACCTGATTCTTTACCGCTTTGCAGCTTGTGTTGTCATTTGCATCAGTAAGCAATCAGTGTGCAATGCCGTCATTTCAGCCTGAAACATTTTACACGTTTCCATTATGATGCAGTGAAACAAATGGCTGTAACAAGGCACCAGGCAGAGCTCATTCCCCTTTGGGTGTTTCAGTCATGAGACAGCTTTTTTCCCCTTCCCATTCTAGCTGTTCTAGGTGGTTCTTTAATGAGAAAAACTAAAAGTGTTAAGCCATAGATGACAAATGCTCTTTTGTGATGGTCACTACAGAGATCATTCCTTCCAAATACAATAAAAAAAAAAAAGGCAGTGGAGAGCAGTCTCAGTCCTCTCCTTTCAAGTATGTGAAGAATCAGGTCTGCATATTTTGGCAGACCCGTGGATTACATGACTCTGTTTAATGAAAGTACTTTAGACCATTTGCCCAAACATATCATTTATCCTTACTCATATCAAATTCCTAGTGCTGGAGATGAGAAGCAATTTTTCCTCATATTCTGCATCTTAGTTACCCGTGTCCCCACAGGAGAGCACTGTGATATGACTGGAAGCTTGACATCAGAGATTTAAAATGTAGCAGAGGGTGATATGGATTTCTCAAATACAGAAGTCTGTGAAATTTATGACGCTCTTTCCTGTTTAATTATGTTAATGCCTGTAAATGACTAATTACTAGCTTTTGTGATCCTATGTTCCTCCTCTTCCTTCCATCCTACCTACTAACTGAGACATAGAACTCTTAAATAGGGATTTAATCAAGACTGCAGAATTAATAAGGCATGTATTATTATATACCATGGTTCAGATAATCTGGTAATGCTGCCAACTCTTATGTCATGGGTGGAGAAGAGAAAGACAATGACTCAGAAATGATGTGTTCTAGCAGTGCTCAGCTGATAAACACTTTTCTAGAGATCAACTAAGAAGAATTTGAGTAGCCCAAGGGAGCTGAATCCTCCTGCTCTGCTATCATCAGCCTCAGAGAATCCTTTCCTAATAAACAGCTACATCATATCCAGAACCAAGAGTTTCCAGTCAGAAAAAACAAGGGAGAAGGTTTGTACAGAGTATGACGTCTAATGAAGACACATCTGCATCACATGCAAAAACTGAGAGTATGACTAAAGTGTCTGTCCTGTGACAGCCTGCTTCAAAATTTAGTTAGTTAGAAGAGGCCTGGCTAAGAAAGTAAAACTGTAAAACAGAAAATTGGTTCATTTTACCTCAAACCAGGACAGACAGATAACCCAATAATAAAAATAAAATTGTCAGGAGAACATTGTTATTTCTTATTGGGTGAAAACACAATAGTGGAGTGTGCTAAACTTCAGAAGCTGTGGGTTTAAAGGGCTTTTCTTTTTCTTTTTTAAAAATTTGTATTTATTTCTAACAGTATTACATTTCAACCAGGCTACTCATCAGTTAGCTCTACTGTAAGAAGTAGTAGGCTAAGACTTATGTTTTTATCAACCCACACTAACCGTAAGTTCTTCCTAAGTGATCTTGCTGTCAACTAATAAGCAAGTCTTTTAAAGTATTACTAGTTTAGAAAAAAACACCCTGACATCTTTGTCTTCACAAAAGATAGGACAGCATTGGCATAAAGCAGTGTAGTGCTTAACATTGGATTTAATTTTTCAATGTGATATTGGACTTCTTTTCAACTGCCAAATAAATCTCATCTAGGGGAATAGCAGCTGCAATACAAGACAATTTGTTTTCAGACTGTACCATAACAACATTCAGCAGTGAGCCAGACAAAACCACATGATATTCAGTAGAAGTGACTGAGCCAAAAAATAATTGTAATTATATACCAGGTAGTCAGATTAATAATGATAAAATACTTTTTTTCTTCCACAGTGCCATTTATTAGTCAGCAACAGGAGTTAATCTTTGCTTTGTCTGTCACATGTTTTGGGAAAGACCTTGGAGAAATAAAAGTTTGAGGTGGTTTTTTTTTTCCTCTTTATTTTGTTAATGAGCTACTCTGCAAAACACTCTCCCTGATCTTCATCACAATCAAGAATTTTAAATACCTTGTGCTGTAAGCCTGGCCTCTCTAGCAGGAAAGTTGCATTGTCCATCCAGTGCTGGGAAGGTGGAAATACTCCTAATTTTGTATTCAATTAAATACAGGATTTACCTTTCTGTCCCATGATATCTGAATAGTTTAGCTTGGAGAGGTTGCCTGGGGAGGAACTGATTCACATATTTATTTTTGTTCTCCCCAAATGAATGACATCTCAACAAGACTGAACTCTCATTGTGCTCTTTTCCATATGTTGTTTGTCTCCTCGTCCAGAATTATGTCTACAGACTCTTCGTAAAGCAAAAAGTTGTAGACTTTGAACTTTACAGCCTTTTTACTTTCTTACAGGAGGAACATAGATTCTTTCATTAGTTTCATAGAGAAACATGTTTTTCTTAGTTACCTTCTGAAAGAGATTGAAAGCCACTATTAAATCACAGTAAAACTTAAGCATTAAATTTGTGCTTTTAATAGGGAGAACTTCCTCTGCTGGTACCTCTATAAGGAAAGTAAAGATTTCAGGACCTTAGAGGTGTTACTACTGGATGCTCCCCTTAATATGCCTCTATATTGCCTTTATTTGAGTACTATGCTCTAGGGATACACCTCTGCTCTATGGCTGTTGATTCAGATCTCAGTTCTCAATTGAAATGATGCTGATTGAAAATTTAATTGTAGCGATTTTCTATACTGCCACCAGAACTTAATACTAGACAGTGGACAAACTGAACTTTATATCAAACATTTTATACAGATTATGTTTGTTAGGGGATGTCATCACTCATCTGGTTGGGCTAAAGGATCTTTGAAGGTCCCTTGACAGACTGGCGGAATAGGCCCATACGAACAATATGAAGTTCAGCAAGGTCAGATACAGGGTCCTGTACCTGTGTTGGGACAACCCTTAATATCAACACAGACTGGGTGATGAACAGGTTGAAAGCTGCACTGCAAGGAAGGACTTGGGGATACTAGTGGATGAAAAATTTTATATGAACCAGCAACTTGTACTTGCAACCCAAAAAGCCAACCATATCCTGGGTTGCATTGCAAGAAGCATGACCAGCAGGTCGAGGGAGGGTCTTCTGCTCCTCTACTCTCATGAGACCTCACCTACAGTATTATACCCATTTTTGGGGTCCCCAGCAACAGAAGGACATGGACCTGTTAGAGCTGGTCCAGAAGAAGGACACCGGAGGGTTGGAACACCTCTCTGATGAGGACAGTCTGAGAGAGCTGGGATTATTCAGCTTGGAGTAGATAAGGTTTTGGGGAGACATTATTGTGGCCTTTAAATATATAAAGGGAGCTTATAAGAAAGATGTAGAAAGTTTTTTTGGTTTTTGTTGCATTTTTTGTGGGTTGTTTTTGTTTGGGGTTTTTTTGTTTAACCAGGGCCTGCAGTGACAGGACAAGGGACAATGGCTTTAAAATGAAAGAAAGTAAGTTTAGATTGGACAAATGAAAGAAATTGTTTATGATAAGTGTGGTGAGACACTGGAACATTTTGCCCAGAGAAACTGTAGGTGCCCAGTCCCTGGGAGCAGCGCTTAAGGTCAGGTCAGATGAGGGTTGAGCAACTGGGTCTAGTGCAAGGTGTCCCTGCTCATGGTAAAGGGGTTGGACCAGATGATCAAACCACTCTATAAGTCTAACACCTGCCACATCTAACCAGTCTTTTCTGTTCCTGACTATTTTTTCTGACATTGGTCTTCTTTGCTGCTTTGTACATAGAGCACCAAATATGGTGGGATACTGATCTTTGATAATGTGTATCCATGACTATAATGATATAAACATACATTGCTTTTCTTAAAGTGAAGGAAAAGACATAGCATATATTTTGCAAAGATCTGTCTATTTTTATTTCTAATTTCTATCAAATAATGTGATTCCTTTATGTCACAGACATAATTTATTAAGAAAATTTCATACAGAGAAATATTTTGTGAAAGTAAATATTACCCAATTTGGAAGTGAAGAAAACCAAGGTTTACAGGAACTGTTTTATGACCCTGGAAAGATATGCTCTGAGACTGCAGTTATCTCACCGGCATGATCCATGCTGGTTGCATATATTTATAAAAGACACCAATGAGTCATATGTAAACATTTTGATTATAAAGATTTTCTTCATTTTCCCACAGACTTGCTGCTTTCAAACAGCTGCATCCCATTCCTGGGCTCAACAGAGGGGCTTGATTTTCGGACCCTGCTGCTAGATGAGGAGAGGGGCCGGCTGCTGATTGGGGCTAAAGACCACATCTTCCTGCTCAACTTGGTTGATTTAAACAAAAATGTAAAAAAGGTCAGTTTATTTTCCACAGACTTCATCTCAGAAGTGTAATTTTATTCCTTTTCTTCTTTTTTTCATTCTTTCTTGTTTCTTCACTGTGTAACTGGCAGATTCATTGTGCAATGCTGTGGACTGCAATATGATAATCTCACCTCCCATAGTTATACAGATTATTTTTAATAAATTGAATTTGTTATGGTATGTGACCTCCTGTGAGACTGATGTCCTGCAAGAGGTCAGCTACCTGAAGGAGCCCCCTGGTCCATCGAAATAATATCAAAATATCAGCAAAAGGGCAAAAATTCAGATTGGAGTGTTTGCTTCTTAATTTCTCTGGTCATGGTCAGCCTCCTCAAATGAAAGCATTTGAAAGAAGGTAACTGAAGACAGCTTCTTCCTTGCTTGCTAGCACCATTGAGATGACATTACTGTGATATTAAACAGAGCAGTGGCAATTTGAATGTTTTAAATTATAGTAAAAAATGTCAGTGGCAATTTTATCATTAACATTTCTATTAATATTTAGAATTACTAGTGATCGGAGAAGATTCTGCTGGGATCTAGTGTACTCCCTAGTCCATGTCCTGTGACAGTGTGTGTTAATTCCAGATAATAATATGGCAATTTAGCCTCCAATATTTCTAGCAGACACAACAAATTGGAGCTTTTTTGAGCACAATTGACTGCTACATGTAAAAAACATATGCTTGCATAGGAACACACATGAAAATGGCTTTCCCGCTTCTTCCAGATATGCTGCTTACTGAAGAAAATTTAAATTCTCAGCTGTGTTTGATATTTTCTTTAAGCACCAGAAGGAGGTTTTAAATTACTGTGTTCTGCTGTCAGCTCTGAAGAGGTAACTGACCCTGAATTAATACAACTGCAGCTCAGGGGCTTAGCAGGTGTAGCAGGAGCCTATTTTGCCCCACGTGTTTGAGTGCAACATTTGCTGTCATTATATAGAAGACTTATAGCATCAGGATGAATATCTTATTTCTTATTTTGACTACAGCAATGCTCCATATGCCAATTTTTTTAAAAACTCAGTTTCTGCGCCTTTCAGGACATTTCTTGCCTGGGATGCTTTAACAAACATTTAACTTGCATCTGCCATCTCAGTAGTTTATTCAAAAACCAGCATCTCCTCAGGATATTGCATTAATACCAGCATTATTCATAGTGCAGATTTTTAGATTACAGCTTGATTTCTGGCACAGGCTTTCTGCAGAAAACAAATTTTGTTTGTGTAGAAAGCAGATTTCTGTTTCTGTGGGATCCTGCTTACCTCCTGAGAGATGCTGAGTGCTGTCATCTCCCATTATGTTCAGCGGGACTTGATTAGTTGAGAGCTTTCTGGAGGTGGTAGCACCCTGCGTGATCCGCCCCTCCGTCCAAGCTGGTAACATTTTCCCTTTAGCCAAACCACCACTGATCTTTACGGGTGTTGTGCTTTCCAAGAAGAGCAGAACACAGACTGAGCGAGGAGAATCAGTATGAGATCAGACAGTGGCATTTAACAGAGATATCGCAAACACCCACCTCATATTGCAATGAAAATCTGCATTTGGTAAAATGAATAGAGAATGTATGGTTATGTATCTCTTGTCACCTGAAAGAAGGGAATAAAATTCATAACCACTTGCATATCTGGACTAAAGGAATGATTGTCTGCAAGTTCAAATACTTCTAATTCTTGGTTTAACCATTCATGTAATCTTTAACTTTTCAGACAAAACACTGAGGAAAAGTGTATTTAAGTAGCTAAAACAGGCTGAAAAGTTCTGTGGAGCATCCTGCTGCACTGATTTCCATATCTCTGTAACCATTCAGCAACTTTATAAACTTACTCGCTTGGGTAAATACCAAAGAAAAACAAGGCAACATCACAGAAGTGTGTCTTTTTGGTTCCCTTGTGCTGGGCAGGTAGAAACGTGCCCGGAAAGGGAAAAGATAAAGGAAGTCGCGAGGGTAGTGGTGTATAAATCTCAGTCACTGATGAGGTTTCGATGCTCAAGGATACTCTCCGGTAGCAGTGAAGTGTCAGAAAACAGTGTTTGCCGGCGCTGTGTTTAGACGGCCCGTGGTTTGGGTTGGCACAGAGCCAGACGGCTCGCTTCCAGCCTTCCCCGGTGTGAGGAAACCACACATGTCGGGACTACAAGGGTCTGAAGTGTGTCCTTTGTACTCCTCTGGAGTGAGAGACGTCTGGAAAAAAAGATATATCTGCTTATATGCAGCCACCAAAATGAGAAGTAATTGATTAGAATACTAAGTTCCTGCCTGTAAGTGATTTTTTTATTGATGGTGTTGAGGACTGAGGGTAAAA
>VZRU01009774.1:6478-23944 GCA_013398155.1 Pedionomus torquatus | reverse complement strand
GTCGCCTCAGCAGCAGCCGCCGCCGCCGCCGCCGGCCGCCGGTAAGAAGCGGGACCGGCGCATCTTCTCCGGCACCTGCCCCGACCCCAAATGCCAGGCGCGGCTCTTCTTCCCGGCCCACGGGCCGCAGAGCAGCGGCAGCATCGAGTGCACCGACTGTGGGCAGCGCCACGAGCAGCGGCAGCTCCTGGCCGTGGAGGAGGTGACCGACCCCGACCTGGTCCTGCACAACCTGCTGCGCAACGCTCTGCTGGGCGTCAGCGGGGCCGGCCCTCCCCGCAGGAACACCGAGCTGGTCAAAGTCATGGGCCTCTCCAACTACCACTGCAAGCTCCTGGCCCCCATCCTGGCCCGCTACGGTATGGATAAGCAGACTGGTAAAGCCAAGCTCCTCACGGAGATGAACCAGGGAGACATCTTTGACTGCTCCCTCTTGGGTGACCGCGCCTTCCTCATCGAGCCGGAGCACGTCGAAACCGTCGGTTACGGAAAGGACCGCTCCGGCAGTCTCATCTACCTGCACGACACCTTGGAAGACATCAAGAAGGCCAACAACAGTCAGGAGTGCCTCATTCCCGTCCATGTGGATGGAGATGGCCACTGCCTCGTCCATGCGGTCTCACGGGCGCTGGTTGGCAGGGAACTGTTCTGGCATGCTCTGCGAGAGAACCTAAAGAAGCATTTTGAGGAGAATCTGAGTCACTACAAGGCGCTTTTCCATGACTTTATTGATGCAGCAGAGTGGGAGGACATTATCAATGAATGTGATCCTTTGTTCGTTCCTCCAGAAGGTGTGCCAATGGGCCTTAGGAATATTCACATCTTCGGTCTGGCCAACGTGCTTCACCGGCCTATCATCCTGTTAGACTCATTAAGCGGAATGCGAAGCTCTGGAGATTACTCAGCGACGTTCCTCCCTGGTCTGGTACCCCTAGAAAAATGCATGGGAAAAGATGGCATGTTGAACAAGCCAATCTGCATTGCGTGGAGTAGCTCAGGACGTAACCATTATATTCCTCTGGTTGGAATAAAAGGTGCTGCTTTACCTAAGCTGCCTCGGAAGCTACTTCCTAAAGCCTGGGGAGTTCCTCAAGACCTCATCAAAAAGTACATCAAGTTAGAGGAGGATGGTGGTTGTGTTATTGGAGGAGACAGAAGTTTGCAAGATAAATACTTGATGAGGCTTGTTGCTGCCATGGAGGAGGTTTTCATGAGTAAACACGGTATCCATCCCAGTCTTGTAGCTGATGTACATCAGTATTTCTACAGAAGGACCGGTGTAATAGGAGTCCAGCCTGAAGAAGTCACTGCAGCTGCCAAAAAAGCAGTAATGGACAACCGCCTTCACAGGTGCCTCATCTGCGGGGCTCTTTCCGAGCATCACGTTCCTCCAGAGTGGCTGGCTCCTGGGGGGAAACTCTATAACCTGGCAAAAAGTACCCACGGCCAACTGAGGCCTGATAAAAATTACAGTTTCCCCCTCAACAGTTTGGTGTGTTCTTACAACCCTGCAAAGGATGTGCTGGTACCAGACTATAACCTGAGTAGTTTGACTGCTTGTAACTGGTGTCACGGTAACTTAGTGCGTCGCGTCAGAGAAGATGGGTCTGTTTCCTATTTGGATGGAGACAGAACTAATACCAGATCTACAGGTGGCAAATGTGGCTGTGGATTCAAGCACTACTGGGAAGGTAAAGAATATGATAATCTCCCCGAAGCTTTTCCTATTACTCTAGAGTGGGGTGGAAGAGTGGTGAGAGAGACCGTCTACTGGTTCCAGTATGAAAGCGACACGTCTCTGAACAGCAATGTGTATGACGTCGCCATGAAACTGGTTACCAAGCACTTTCCTGGTGAATTTGGTAGTGAGATACTTGTTCAGAAAGTTGTCAACACAATATTGCATCAAACTGCCAAAAAGAACCCTGATGATTATACCCCTGTAAATATCGATGGTGCTCACGCCCAAAGAGCCGAGGATGTACAGCAAGGACAAGAGTTAGAGTCGCAACTTCCAACCAAAATTATTTTGACTGGACAGAAGACGAAAACTTTGCACAAGGAGGAGTTGAATATGAGCAAAGCTGAAAGAACTATTCAGCAGAACATCGCGGACCAGGCTTCCGTAATGCAAAAGAGGAAAAGTGAGAAATTGAAACAAGAGCATAAGGGGCAACCAAGGACTGCTTCTCCTGGGGCTGTTCGTGAGGGGCCATCGTCTGCACCTGCTACACCAACAAAAACCCCATATTCTCCAACATCTACAAAAGAAAAGAAAATCCGAATAACCACAAACGATGGGAGGCAGTCGATGCTTACCCTAAAGTGCACTACCACCTTCCTGGAACTCCAGGAAAGCATAGCGAGAGAATTTGATATTCCTCCATATTTGCAATGTATTCGCTATGGCTTTCCTCCTAAAGAGCTTCTGCCTCCCAAAGAAGGGATGGAAAACGAGCCCGTTCCTTTGCAGCACGGTGACAGGATTGCCATAGAAATCCTGAAAGGTAAGGAGGAAGGCAGGCAGTCTGCCTCAGCACACTCTGCCCGGGCTGGGAAGCATGAAGACGTCGCTGTGACGAGTAAAATCTCATCGAAGGAGCTGCAGGAGCAAGTTGATAAGGAGATGTATTCTCTCTGTCTTCTAGCAACGTTAATGGGTAAGGCTGACTTCAAGTTATACTTTAAAATTGTGGTTTTAAGTAGAAGATGACATTTTACAAACTGTAGTTACATACATATCTTTCCTCTCTCCTCTTTTCTGTAACCATGGAGAAGGTTAGTTCCTTTATCCCTCTATAGGAAGAGCATTTAACACGCTTCCCTAGTATGTTGAGTGTTGTGACTTGTAAAAATGTATATGCAAGATATTTGTTCCTTCTTTGCTGTAACATCCTCTTTTAAAAATTGCGGGTTAGAAGTTGTTGTGCTTCTTCATGTGGCCTGTCTCTCAATTTGTTTTTCCTGTCTCTCGTTAGGCACACATCTGATGTGTATGTGTGGGAGCCACATGCTCTCTCTTTTTTTTTTTTTTCCCCCCCTACGCATCCCTCAGATTTCAGGAAATAAATGTGGAGCAGAGGTGAAGAAGGGGATGCTGAGCGTCTGCTCATTGGAAGTCTGAGGACCAAATTATCACCTTTGTAGTAGGAGAGAGTCCTGGCATTTTGCCCCACAGGGAGTTGTGTTGGTTTAAGAGAATTAACTCAATGTTGTCTGGCTTAGCTAATCTGCTAATTTTAAGTGAAGATCCGCTCTTTTTAAAGAGCTGTGAAAAGCATCAGTTCAGAATGCAAGCAGAGAAGAAACTAGAAGAAGCTACAGACAGACTTGAATCCCGAATGTGGATATAGGGTTGCAAATTATCAGTCATATAAATCTGACTAACTGATAAAAATCCTTCTGTCTTAGATTATTATCAGGTACCTGTGGTTTTTATTTTCGTATTTGGACTCGGGAGGCTTGGACCTTTGTTTGTGTGCTTCCCTCATTGGGTTTCACAGTTCATGCTGCATGCTGGCAGCAAGTAGAACAGTAATTATCCTACATTTAGCTCCATGAACCAGTTGAATAGTAATGTTTATAGTTTTNTTTTTTTTTTTTTTTTTTTTTTTTGTGGAAGCCTTCTCTTTTGCTGGAGAGATTTGGTGTGGCTAAAGCATGTGATGCTTTAGAAACGAAACCATTACATAATCCGACTGGTGTGTCAGAAGTTCATCAAGCAGAACTTTGATTCTTTTCCAAGCCTAATTGTTTACTCCCGTGTCTCTCTAACAAGATAGGCTGCTGAATCAGTAGCCACCTTGTCACGCTGACACTTACACCACAGTTCCAAAGTGCAGGAAGAGGTTAGGTTTAAAGCTGTCTTAATTTTGAAATGAAGCTTAAAAGAGTCCTCTCCTGTTTTCAGGAAATATTCCTGAAATGTAAGTATTGGCTTACTTTTAAAGCGTCTCAGAGTTTTGTGGGGTTTTTTTTGTATCTCAGTGACTTCATCATTAAGGTGTCCCATTTTTAAACAAGTATTTATCTATAAGCTGTGAGCTGATCTTGTATTCAAGAGTCAATTTTTGTCTTGGACTCTCATTGCTGTTAGACTCGGCTTTCAAAGCACAGGTGAGAATAGAATTTACCTCGCCCTTCTCTGACTGCATTCATTTTGCATTACTAATAGAAATAAAAGTGTCAGCAAATGATAAACCAGCCAGTTAGAACAACTTATGCAGCCACTGAATAAGGTGCTATATTTATATAATCACTTTACTCATCAGGACTTTGCTTTCCTTCAAAGATACTTGTGGAAAAAAAATCTAGATAGTTGACTGTTGTGATTATTATTTTTTTATTTTTTTTTTCAGTGGGAAAATAAACTCATGGGACGTTTTTTAAGACCTTGTGCTTTCTTAAGAGAGCTGGGGTGGGAGTTCCTCCAGGTGGTGTATTCAGCCTTTCTGGGACAAGAGGCCTCAAGTGTTTCTCAGTGATGTTTCTGCAGGGCTGAAAACCAACTCTCCAAAGTTCTGGGAGTCAGCTTCTCCTACAGGGCCTTGCTGTAACTTTGTTCTTCTAAAAGCAGTCCCCTATTGCAGTCAGGATAGAATGTGTAGAGAGGAATTGCTATTGGAATAGCTCCTTGGGCCACACAGGCTTTGCCTTCCCCCCACAGTGCCAGTAAGTGTGTCTTCAAACATTTATAATTATTCATGTAGCATGTTTAAAAGCTTTTCTTTTGTACCGGGTCTCCTGTAGGCTGATTTGATGCTTCTTTCATATTTTGGTTACTAGAATTCTTCTTTTCTGGTTTCAGTTAACTTATTAAAAATTTAGACCACATTCTTTAAATTTTATGTATGTAACTTAAAAATAAGCCTTGGGAAATTGGATGCTTTAATTTCTGGACTAATTAGCTTTACAAAAAATCATGCATAATATATGTTCTCCCTTATTTTTGGTTTAGCTCAAGATACAGATTTCTATGAGGAAATTAGGTAATTCTAATTTAACATAGTTAAACCGTTGTGTTTTAAAATTGGTTTTATGTACAGCCATGCAGAAGTACTCTGGATACATGCCAGCCAAGTATGAATCTGTTTCGATGGGTTTGCTTTGCATTGATGAATTTGTCAGTGCACAAGAAATCAAAATAGCCAGGTTTAAATTAAATGTACGTGTTGACGCCAGGATTTGCTTGGATTTAAACAGCTTGTTTTTTAAGACAGCTGGATCTCCCTGTTACCTGTGGATATTAACTAGGCTTTTGATTTGCTTTGTGTCTTCTCTGCTGTCTGAGGGGACAGTCTTGGGCTTCCACACTGGTGTAGGTTATTCTGAACCTGCTGGTTTTCAGCAGTGTGTGAGACATGCTCTTGGGCAGGATGGTCTTTATTCCTCATCATGTTGTGGGGCTGAGGGAGCGTGTACTGGAGTGGGAATCACCAGGGAACATCATTATAGGATGGTTTGGGTTGGATCATCAAGTTCCAACCCCCCTGCCCTGGGCAGGGACACCTCCCACCAGACCAGGTTGCTCCAAGCCCCATCCTGCCTGGCCTTGAACCCCTCCAGGGATGGGGCAGCCACAGCTTCTCTGGGCAACCTGTAATCATGTAGTGTCTTGAGGGTGTTTTTAGCATAGCTCAATGATCACACAAATTAACTTGTGACCTATAAACATTTTAGACCCACAGAAAACAAACCCAAAGCAAGCAGTAAAACCCAACTAGCAACAAAAATGTGCAAACCTCAAAGGTGGTTTGGTTGAATGACAGACACTACTTCCTCTGATCTGGGAAAGTCCAGTTGTAATTGTGGGGGTTTTTTGGTGTTCCAATCTGAGATCTCTTTATCAAAACAGCACAGTTAGTTTGTATTTCTTTCAGTGGCTGATGCTTTTGTTTTGTGAGCCCTGCTCTCCATACTTTTCTGCCTGGAGTCCTCGTTAGTGTTGCATGAAAGGCTTATCTAAACAACAAGGCTTTGCTGGTGTAAGGCTTGAAAAATCATGCCCAGAGTGAAGAGGAAATCTTTCCTTGGAGAAGGTGTAAAATTAGGCTTTGGTTTTCTTGCAGAAGGTAAGGGAGCCCATCAAATAAGAATGGATTACTAGATGCAGTAGCAATGGAGTTCTTAGTATAGACTGGATGGTCTTAAAGGTTCCTTCCAACCTAGACGATTCTATGACTCTGGGTGTCTGCAGGCTGTGACCTCCCCGGGCTTGGTTAGACTGACCACTATATTGTGTTGCTTATCAGTGCTGTGGTTATTTTGATTCCCGTGGGCAGCCTTTAAACCACCGGGAAGACTTCAGCTGGCTACTGTTTGGGGGAAAATGAAGAGCCAGAGCAGTAATGCTCTGGAGCCATTGCGTAGAGGGACACCTATTTCAAAATCTAAATGAGAATAGGTTAGCAATGAACACCTTCTGAAATACCCAAAACAAGAGGGAGAGGGTGTTAGAAGCAGCAGTTGTCCTCCCTCCATGCAGCTATTTGAAGATGAGGGAAAGTGGTGGCAATAACAGTGAGGAAAAAAGAACGCTCCTTTTAGACTATTTTATTTTTTTTTAGTGTGTTACTGAGAGCTGGAGAGGAGCTTCAAATTTATTAGCAAGTCAGTAGAGAGGAGTTATCAGGATAAAGTCAAGCAAGACCTCTTTCTTCAGTAGATCATGGAAAATAAGAAAGATGAGTGGTTGGTTTTACCTGGAATTTCTTGCTAGAAATTGAAGGGCACATCTACGGGCTTGGTGTGCAAATGAATGCACTGAACCAGAGCATGTATGGTTAAAGGCAATGCATTTCAAATGAATCAGATTATGTAGATCTTCTGTCTCTAAAATGTCTTTAAAGACATAAAGACTTTACACATGCTGAAGATGCACACACTACAACTGTCTCTAGCAGTAAGCACATCCAGTTAACTTTAGTTAACTTGACTTAAAGGGTGGGTGTCAAGAGGATGGGGTCAGTCTTTTTTCAGTGATGCCCAGTGACGTGTCAAGAGGGAACAGGCACAGACCAGTACATTAGAAGTTCAATCTAAACATGAGGAGGAACTTTCCTGTGAGGGTGGCAGAGCCCTGGAACAGGCTGCCTGGAGAGCTGGTGGAGTCTCCATCTCTAGAGACATTCAAAACCCAGTTGGACAAGTTCCTGTGCAACCTGCTCTGGGTGACCCTGCTCTGGCAGGGGGTAGGACTAGATGGTCTCCAGAGATCCCTACCAACCCCAGATCATTCTTTGATGATTTACATTCTCCAATTTTGCTAGGAAATTGAGAGACATGGTTATTGAGATTTTGATGCCTAAAGAAGGATGCAATTTCTATTTAAAGTATCTCAGTATGTTCTCTGAATGTTTAAGTGGGGGAAAAAACATTTTTTTTCTGAATATTCTGATTCTGAGGATTCATCATCTTGAATCAGGAGACTGTAATTTATTGGTACTCTTTGTTCATGCTGCTTTGACAGCTACATCAAATGTCATTTCTCTGAAGCAGGTAAACGATTAGCAAAATCAGGGGAAGGGTATAGGTAAAAATGCAGATCTGAACTGATTCAGCAGGTGGTGTCAGGCCACTGATACTCTGTCACTGTAACCCCGTTTTTCTGTTCTTTATATTCCTTTCCTTACATGGTCTAGGTTATTTTTCCCTCTTGGTGGCATTTAAAGTTGTCACGTTTCAATGCCGGTTTTGGCATCTTTGAAAAATGCCAGTTACCCAAGGACGGCTGGGGCCTCGCAGCTGGTATTTTGTTTGTAATTCTCTACAAAAGCAAGGTACAGGCACAGCTTCTAGGCAACTGCCTGCACGGAGGATTGCGTCTCAGCTACATCATAATGGCAGCTGTCAAATCGAGATCTGATTATTTATTTATTTCTATATTTTTGGAAGGTGTTAGGGATATAGACTTGAGGTTTTAATGTGCGAGGGTATATGTGTGTTAGTAATTTCCTAGTTTTACATACAAAGGATGGGTAGGAGGGGAATGGAGACTTGTGTTTAGGGCCTGGGGAAGAACCAGGAGCTGCAGCTTGAATCAAATCGAATTTGGGAATTTTTGTTCTAGAACACGTAGGATATTTGACTGCAGACAGGGGTACGTTTTGCTGAAAGTTTCTCCATGTCCTGGGTTCCTGTTGTGTAAATTTACATTAAAAATTCAAAGTGCTTAGAAGAGAGTGGGGATTCAGCTTTTTATTCAAGGATTTACATTTTCAGCCATTGCGTATAATGATAAAATAGGAGTGTTTAATGATTGTGTTTGACATTTACAGGAGAAGATGTTTGGTCTTACGCAAAGGGGCTTCCTCAGTTGTTTCAGCAGGGTGGAGTATTCTACAGCATCATGAAGAAAACCACAGGTATTTTTTTGATTTTTGTTTTTATCCCTTCCTTCCTCTGTTTTCAGATCTTCAAAAATTGTAAATCGGTATAGAGTCACTTGTGAGAAGAAATATGTTTTTATTTGATTACCATGGTACATTTTCATTTTCATAATATTGTTATACTCTTTATGTTCCCTCAGAGAGCCTAAGACTAGGGAATCAAAGACTAGTTCATTTGACCTGGATCTCTTCTCTTCTGAAACTTTCTCTACAACCATACATCTCCATTTAAACTTCCTGAATTGTACAAACAACTTGAATAAGTGAACTGAGTTCTTAATTTTACTTTTTTTTCTTCCCCAGAAAGATCAAACAAAGAGATCATGGGATCTATTCCTGTTATACTTTAAAACTCTTACTAGATATGCAGTTCATTTTTTCTAGTAGATGTTTTTATACAGAGGTTGATTTTAAATGGTTGATTAAATTTGTTGTTCCTAAGATTGTTGTTCAAAAGGAAACTTTATCCATCCCCTTCTTGCCTTGCTAAATCTTGTGTCTTGGGCTACATGCAGAATAACCAAGCAAGCAGTTGGAGTATATTTGATTTTTAGATGGCTTTACAAATACTGCTTGCAAAGAATAACATGTGTTTATTTAGAGGAGAAAATAGTGCTCAGTTATTTTCTCCCATTTAAAAGTCAGTTTCTTATTGAAGTTTTTGTGTTCATATTTTAGCTCTTGTGGTTTAATCTATAGTAATGATTCCTTTGCTGATTTCTTCTTAGGCGATTTTATTAAACTTAATTTAATCTTGAGTATTTCTGGAAACAGGTATTTTACAACATAATTTCTGTTCTGTTTGCAGTATTTAAAATGTGTGATATACTTAATGCCCGCTACCTCCCACTGACATACAGATATGTTTCCTTTTAGTTTTCTTTCTTTTACTGTCCTTGTACAATAAAGATTGGTGTATTGTTTGTGGCAAGTGAATTAGCTTAATCAGTGCCTGGTGGAAGGAGCATTTTGGACCAATTAATGACTAGCCAGGGCTGAGAACCTGAAATCCAAGGGATTTTAACCGAGGTGGTCATTAACTCACAGAAAGTGCCTGTCTTAAAAGGCTCTTTAGCCAACTGATAATATAAGAGCTAAGGCTGTGGGAGATTATAATCTGTATTTGAGTGTGTGCAGTTATTCCATTACCTTGGTAGGTAGAATTATTGTTTCAGCTTTAACATATTTGTATGCTTCTAATATTTGATGAACTACTAAATTTGCACATTAAGCAATTAGTGTGCAACAATCAAACTATTTTTTTCACTCTAAGAAGCTCCTTACCTATTTGTAATGTTACAGTTCACGTAATAATTCAACGGTTTTACTGGACATATACAGCAAAGCTTCCTATCAAATATAGGTACTGTTAATCAATTGAAATTTGATTTCGTAGACCTTATCTAAGATCTTTTCAGGCTTGCAATTTGAGAGACAGTTTTAGTCTACCGCAGAAGCTATTACAGCTCTCTCTTTGGCAAATGAAGATTGGGCTACTAAATTGCGTTGTTAAAATCTGTTCTTTAGGCTAAGTTAGATTATGATGTTTTTGGGGTTAAATCGTGTGAGTTTTGGCTGTTTGGTTATTGGTTCCCATGGATATGTGAAGAAAGGAGCCAAGTGTCTGAAGTTCTCCAAATGAAATCTCATCTGTAGGTTCTCTGCAACTGTAAAAGTGTGTGAATCTGAAGCTGTGGAGAAGGAGTGAGGTTGGTCCGTTGGTTCATCAGTGCAAAACCAGATTAATAACATTTCAAGTTATGAGAGACCTTTTTCATTACTGCCCAGAATACTTGCTTTGACAAGCTATTTGATAACACAGAAAAGGGATTGACTTGTGCTTCTTCCCTTCAGCATAATTTCTGGTGGTTTTCTTCGAGACTTAGAATAACGTACCTATTCCTGGCACTTCTTAAAAAGGCTTTCTTTTTAAATTGTAGTTCTCCTTGCGTAGCTGATAGAACTTAAGAGGGTAGTTGTTGCAGCCGAGTTTTCATCTGCCTTTAACTCGCAGAAAGCCATCATCACCGAAGCGATACTTTACTGATTTTACCACCACCTGAATGGGACAGACATGAAAGAAAATTTTGTATTTTAAGATGATAAACTGAAAAACTGAATGTTGCCCGTTTTTTGGGACAGGGTGGCTTCAGAACTTAAATTTGTCTACTGAATTCTCAGTTTTAGCAGATCAGTCAAATTGTAAGTGGGACAACGAAACGAACAGCAGATCAAAAATTATGCCACGTTTTGTTTCGTAAAGTTTAATTGTTATGATCTCCAAGACTACCAAACATTGTAAGCTCGAAACATTTTTGTTTATCGAGTAACACTTCCTCTCTGAGGAGAAATAGCAAATTTGAAATTCTTCAGGCTCAGCAGCAGTTGTTGTACACTCTGAAATCTTACTGCAGTTCAAACTAGTACAGAAATGATCTTAAGCAGTACTTCTTCAGATGGGCAGTGATTTGAAATACGCTCTTTGGCAGTCTTCTGGAGCTTTGTTTGAGGGTATTGTGTGTGGATCGGGGCAGGTGGTGGCAGCAATGGGGTTTGGCTTACTTTGTGTTACTGCCAGCATAGGCTATTTCTTTAATGTCTATTAGAACCAGCAAGGTGGTTATTTCATCTAGCGATACTACAGTCCTATCTTTTCATTAGCAATTCCAGTATAACCCTAAAATGCCACTGCCTTCTGTGGTGATTCTGTCACATGGTATACAAGCCTAAATTGTTTTTGTCCCACAACAGAGTCATCAAATCATAGAGTTGTCTAGGTTGGAAGCATCCTTTCGGATCATCAAGTCTGACCATCAACCTATCCCTGATAAAAATCCATCACTAAACCAATGTCTCTAAGCACTATGTCAGCCCGTCCAGGGATGGTACCTCAGCCACTTCTCTGGGCAGCCCATTCCAATGCTTGATAAGCTTTTCAGTGGAAAAATTGCTCCTAATATCCAATCTGAGGCTCCCCTGGTGCAGCCTGAGGCCGTTTCCTCTTGTCCTGTTGCTTGTGACTTAAGACTGACAGCCCCCCCGCACACTCTCCTCCTGGCTACACCCTCCTTTCAAGGAGTTGTAGAGAGCGAGAAGGTCTCCCCTCAGCCTCCTCTTCTCCAGGCTGAACACCCCCAGCTCCCTCAGCCACCCCTCACAAGACCTACTCAATAGTAGGTTTCAGCATGTTTGTTTCTACACACTTGATGCAATAAGTTTAAATGCAATAATTACTGTGTATTCAGAGCATGCCTTAAAATGTGTTAGCACTTGGAATAACTTTTTCTGTCTTTCTAGGTTTGGCTGATGGCAAGCACTGTACTTTTCCGCATCTGCCTGGTAAAAACTTTGTGTACAACGCGGCAGAAGACAGATTAGAGCTGTGCGTGGATGCCGCTGGGCACTTTCCCATCGGTCCCGACGTCGAAGAGCTGGTTAAAGAGGCCTTAAGTCAAGTGCGAGCAGAAGCTACTTCGAGAAGCAGGGAAGCGAGTCCGTCACATGGAATGCTGAAGCTGGGGAGCGGTGGGGTAGTGAAAAAGAAATCTGAACAACTGCATAACGTAACTGCGTTTCAAGGAAAGGGCCATTCCCTAGGAACTGCATCCAGTAGCCAACACCATGATCAAAGAGCCAGGGAAACACCACTTTTAAGAAAGCATAGCACGGAAACGGACTTCAGTCCTTCTGTGAAAATGGAGCCTTCTGTATTCACAGCTGCCTCTGGTAACAGCGAGCTGATCCGAATTGCGCCGGGAGTTGTGACGATGAGAGACAGCAGGCAGCTCGACCCCACTCTGATCGAGGCACAGAGAAAAAAGTTGCAGGAAATGGTCTCTTCCATTCAGGCTTCGATGGATAGACACTTGCGGGATCAGAATACAGAGCAGTCGGCGTCAGTCGATCCGTCTCCGAGAAAAGCAGAGGCAGTGAGTTCCACTGCTAAAACTGGGAGCTTTCAGGCTGGTTTGCCCGAATCGTTCTCTGCGCTGGGTGGTACCGAACACTTGAATACAGAATCAACTGATGGTAACGTGGTGAATTCCGTGGGAACAACATTCCCTGCGAGGTCTAAAGCACAAAAGGGAAATTCTGTTGAGGAGCTTGAGGAGATGGATAGTCAAGATGCAGGAATCGCTAATACAACTGAGCCAATGGATCACTCTTGATAGGTCAAAATCTAATAAGGGTAGAAGAAATTACTGTTCAAATGTTTATTGGCTGGGCCACACAAAGTGATTAGTTATTAAATCTTGTATGTATGTTAAAGATTATATCATCTTATTCAGTGCATGATAAGCGTGTGATTGGCAATAGCTTTCAATATTACCATACTGCTGCCCAGGCTGGCTCTGTTACCTGTAAATTAGTTATTTAGGAAATGCACTGAGATGAATATCTGCTGTAAATGTGGGTTCTTGGAAATTCTTTGTAATTTTTAATTCCTTAAAAGTCTTAAATTGAAGCCCATGCAAGGTTCTTACCGTGCTAGTTAAAGGTTACTGGAAAGGCTAGAACAGGCAAAACTAGAAACGTGATGAATTTAATCCTGTCCCAGGTACTTAATTCCACTCAAAAATACGCTAGAAACATGAATTACAAATAAATTTCAAAGAGCAATTGAAACTAAACTTCTGCTGAATTTGATAACGCAGCGTATACAGTACTTTTAATTCCACTGTGCTGGCACTTCCTCCGATTTAAAAACTTCTTTTCATTCATACAGCTGTATCCGCTTGTCAGAAATCTTGGAATAAGTGTAACTTTAGTAAACTCTAATTTCTGCATATTGTCAGTTTAGGCAAGTTAAAAAAAAAAAAAAAAAAAGGCTACTTTAGTGTCTGATGAAGATAAAGTGACTGTGGTGTGGTTATGCATGGCTGGCTGAGCCAACGCAACCATTTTGGTGCTCTGTTAGTAAGTGATTAGCATGTTTTTATTTCCTCCCAAATACTGAGCCGGTCAGATGTTGTGCAGCTTTTAATGCAACTGCAGGAGAGAAGAAGTTGGCAATTGCAAGAAACAACAAAGTTTTTTGATGGCAAATCCGTTTTTTTTTTTTTTAAAAAAAAAAAAAAAAGATTTTGATCACTAGCGTTGGTTAGCGATGGCAAAAATTAAATAACGGGCTGTCCTCTTCAGAGCAAATTAATTTAGTGGAAGGAAACGACTCTAACATAGGTTATCCTAAAGCCTTCAGTGATAATTTGAGCTTTTGGAAGCTCGCTGTTTCCTCCACGGAAACAAGGAGCATATGCCCACCTCTTTTAGGCCTGCTTGAGTTTTCCCTGTGTCGGTGATAACAGAAGCTGGTACCCGCTCACGGAGCATGTCCATCAGCACTGCAGTGCTCCTTCTTAAGAGGCAGCCGTTGTACTCCCTCCCGAAGGCTGGAATGTGTACCCAATACTGCACTTTTGCTTCCTATCTTCATATTTTTAAGTGCACTGTCGTGGCTTCCTCTCGTGGTAAAATAACATTGAACGGGATGAAAGGTGTTAATTCAAAGGAATTAAGAGCATTTAAATATCGAAGTCTGTGTTTGTGCACACGTGGGGTTTTTAGCAGTTTCACAACTGTTGTTTGTATTGTAGATGTTTATATTCAGAGAAGTCTTCTCACTTTTTACATTTCTAATCACTTAAACAGTTCTAAGCATCAGTATGGCGAAATGTCCCATGAGGGAGGATTTATTTTTGTACGCAAAAAAATTAACTGAAGCAAGTAACTTAAAGTATAGCCCCTGTTTCGTCAAAGGAAATTAAAATGCCTGTGTTAGTTAACTTTTTATGTAGAGGGGATAAATATTTTATGATTCAGCACACTACTTATAGGTTAAAAAAGAAAAAGAAAAAAAAATCACCTTTTCACAGATGAATGAAAAAATGTTAAGATCTCAAACTGCTAACCTGTAAAGTTAGCGACGGGGAAGCTTGGAATGTATGAAGTCATTGGGCTCACCAGAACTGACCTTGCTGATGCACTGATTAACTGGCAGGGCTGATTCAGTGAGAAACAGGATGCACATGCAGCAGCTGGAAGCCCGCCACGACTTCTGAAAACACTCACTCTCCCGTGAACCAGTCGAGCTGGCTGAAGGCTACTTCTGCAGCAAAAACACGGAGCTTTGTCCCAGTTCAGAAAAGGATGGTGGTGGCACGTTCCCGGGAAGGGGGCTTAGGAGTCAGGAGAGGCTGAGGGGGAGCAATCTCCTGGATCTCTTGCATTTTAGACAAGGTGACTGTCACTTAGGCATTTTTAACTTAGAGAAATAAGCTTTCCTGGGCTGAAAAAAACCTATGGGCAGTGTATATGAGAAAATTTTAAGTTTGAAAGAAATCGAAATCTTTGTTGCTCATCATCCTTCTTCAAGGGAAACTGCTTACTTCTTTCATGCCTTTCTGGTAAGAGGACAGAAGTTTGTGTGCCTTTTACCGTGTAAAGAGAAAGGCTTGGTTTAATTCTGACACACTTCCCACCTCAGCAGCGGTTTGACATTTTCCTTCTTATCTATGTAGAAATAGACACAGAAAATAGCTCTGTTTGACTCACCTTTAGTGTCACCTCAGGTCCACTCAAGTCACATAGATCAGAACTCTCTGGTTCCTAAAACAAAACGTTCTCAGGAGTGATAAATTAGCGTCAAAATCACAAGATCCACTGGTGTGAATTCCTCTAATGTGAAGCAGGATTGTGCATATTTCTTTGCAGTGTTCTTATTTCACGTAGCTTTCTCATGCATTTAAATATCAGTGGAGGTTTGGTTTTTTGGGGTTTTTTTTTGAGAAAGATGGCTTTGAATATTCTCAAGTGAAGCTAGACTTCATTGATGCGCCGGTGAGACGTGTAACTGTATGGGAGAAGTGAAATAAAGGACACCAAAGTGTAAGTTTGAACAGATTTTTCATTCGATTGCCTGACTTAGGCTTGTTGGATTTCCCTGTGGGAGTCAGGAAAAGGGGGATCAGGCACAAGGGCAAGGGGAGATGTGTCAAATAGGACTTCTCAAATGATGTAAAGAGTGTCCCTTTCAAAAGAAAAAACCAAACCCACCACCCAACTCCTTGCTCCTGAATTGCCCTTGGGCAGAGGCTGTGGCTCTATGTTCTTTTTCCTTGAGGACTTTCTTCTCTAGGGGCTGGCCACCTTCTCCATGGTGTCTCATGGCAAAAAAAAGACTTAAATTACTCGAAAAATCTTAAAGCTCACTACAGCTTAGCATGTATAACCAAAATCAAAGATGATTACTGAAAATACAGGCACAGCAAAAAAAAAAAACAAACACCCAAAAAAACCCCCAAAAGATAATGAACTCGATTGCTGATGAGCACATGGGAAACCTCAGGAGAACAGATGAGTTTTTCCAGGCAAATGTAGGATTTTTACAGCTTGGGATGGCTGCTGCTCAGTAAGGCTGACTTTTTGGATAGCGCTGTTTCTCTGTGAATGGTTTGCATTTTGGTGAGGGGAAAATAAATAGCAGCTTTTCAAATGAAATCCTACAAATGTATTCGGCGTGTCTTCACCCTCGAAGTCACAAAGCAGCAATTTATAGCGTTGATTTTGTGAATCCCTTATAGTTTTCTGGTCTTCTGATAGATATAAAATGTGAGCAGGATGTTGTCCCTGAGAGAATGCTCTGGCAGCATCGTGGGGAGACTGTCACGACAGCCCTGTACACGAGGCATGCTTTTAAGGCCAAAATAACTTCATTTATGATCTTTCCAAAAAAAAAAAAAAAGTGGAATCTCTTGCGGCTGTCACAGGGTTGGCAGAGTCAGCGCGCTGAAAGTGCCAGGTAATAAAATGTGGGAGGGCGATGCTCTATCCGAAATGTCCGATAAATGAATCATTTAAGAAGACGCCGCCGTTATCTCTCTGTTTGGCTCCCGTTTTCAAGTAGCAGAATCTACACTCTTTTGTAAAATAATAATAAAACATAGTTGATCCTTCTGTTAAAAAAAGCCACGACAGTAAGTGGTTTCTTTGTTTTGCTGGTGGATATAAGTTTAGCTTCGTGAATGGAAGAAATGGCTTAAGATCTTTAGAATGCGGGATTCCCTTTGAGCCCTTACGCCTGCGGTTGAGCAATAAAAGGTTGAAACGAGTGGTATTTTCAGAATTATTTTACGTTTAACGAGGATTATTGCCAAGAAAAGAAAGAGTGCACTTTTAGGAGGGAATGCTATTTAAAATGTATAAATAAGAATTAAAATAGTGTATATATATTTAGAAAACAAATCTTTTTAAACAGCAAGTGCTTTACATGTCGAATTAAAAATGAATTAGCATAGAAACTATACCATCTTCACAGTACTGGCTGTTACCCAGCACAGTTTGGTTTGGTTTATTTGTGATTGCTGTACTAATTATATTTGATTTTTTTTATCTGTAATGTAACAATAGTGTATTATAACAGTATATAGTGTACTATACTACACTTCACTGTACAGTATTTGGAATTTTCTTTGATTGCTATATTAAAACTATAAGTTAAATCATCTTGCTTTGGTTTGATAAGGTGTGACTTTTATCTAGCCTTTCACCCGTTTAATTAACACTGATTTGAATTCAAAAGGAATGAGTTGTAATTGCATTAACTTTTGCATTCTACATATAAATTGCATTATACTTGCAAACTTTTTTGAAAGAAAAACTTTTTACGGAAAAGTTTGGGGTTTCTTTTTTTTTTTTTACCTGATTAAAAAAACCCCTCTGAATATTTCATTAAACACATAGGACCTTTGAATCTGGGAGATTTTTAAAACGGGTTTTTAAGGATTTTAGGCCAAAATGNAGGGTTGGCCTCTTCTCCTAAGGCACAGGTGATGAGAGAAGAGGAAAGGGCCTCGAGTTGCACCAGGGGAGGTTCAAATTGGATATTAGGAAAAATTTTTACATGGAAAAGGTTATTGTGCATTGGAATGGGCTGCCCAGGGTAGTGGTGGAGTCACCACCCCTGGAGGCATTAAAAAAACGGGCAGATGTAGTGCTTAGAGATAGTGTTTAGAGATGGTTTTGGACAGTGTTAGGGATGGGTGGACTCAATGATCTTAAAGGTCCCTTCCAACCTAAACAA
>VZRU01009773.1:0-11727 GCA_013398155.1 Pedionomus torquatus | reverse complement strand
TGTGGAGTCCCTTTCTCTGAAGACCTTCAAGCCCCACCTGGATGCAGCCCTGAGTGATGTGCTCTGGGCAATCCTGCTTTGGCAGTGGGGTTGGACTGGGTGATCTCTAGAGGTCCCTTCCAAGTCTGACAGTTCCCTGATTTCGTGATCTGAGATCCCTCAGCCCCTGGAGGGGTATGGGGCTGTGATTCATAAACTAGTGCAACCTGTTGCGTGGGGAGTGCCTGCTTTTGAGGAGATGGACGAGGTTACTCATTAACGCGGCTGGCCAGGCAGAAGGCTGCACTAAAACCCTGAGGAATGGCTCTACAGCAGGTTGCAGACTCTTTTATTTATTATTTTTCCTTTTTCTCTTTTTTTTTTTTTGTTGGCAACCCATGGACTCAGTCATCTCCGTACGCCTCTACTGCTTGCTTGTACCTCATTGCAGCCTCAGTTGCTTCTTGCCCTTTTGAGTGCAAAATTAAAATAACTCATCTGGAGACAGGAGCTGCTGGGGGATGGAGGGATAAAAAGCCATTTTTAAATATATATATTTATCTTTTCATTAACCCCATCCAGCCAGTTGTTGCCACAGTAAGGACTTCTGAGTTTGAAAAGTACATTGTTTCTCTAATAATTGGGGAGAGAGAGAAGCTCCAGAGATCCAAGTCTGGCCATTAAAAGAGGGATCTCTTATGAAAAGCAGCACATATAAAAGAAGAAATAAAAAGGTGAGGGAAGAAAGGTGTTTTTGGCTGAGGTGCTGAAAGCCTTTTCTTCACCCATCAGATTATTCGATGGAGATGAGCGATGCTGTGAGTAATGGGCCATGCAGGCAGGAATAACACCTTCAAAAATAATTAACATCATGGCTTCAGCTGAACTTTTCTGGGTGTTTTGCCTTTTTGGGAGGGATTTCTGGCAGGTCCCAATACCCTGGGATGGCAGCTGATGCCTATGGTGATGCCGGGACCTGGAAGCCATGCTTTGGTGGCCCCCTCCCTTGCTATGTGTTGCGAGGGAGGTGGCCATGTGGATCCATGTCCAGCTTTTGAGTCCCTGGAAATGAGGAATAACTCCCAGGAGTAACCTGTGGGAAGGGGTCCTGTGCCAAAAGCTTGTGGTGGTTCTTCAGGTGTAGCTCCAGGCTGAGCAGGACATTCTGACCATGAGTCTTGCCTTGCCTGGCAGTCCAGTCTTTTTGCCTGGTGATCCATCTCTTTGCTGATTTCAGTTCTGTGCCAGCCTGCTGCTGGCGGGGAAAGTGTTTCATTCCATTCTGTGTTCCCAGTTAACAAGTGAATGGAAGGCAGACAGCGTGGTTAATGTAGGAACTAATGACCTACCTCTGATGCTAATTTGTCTTTTACCTCTCTCCTTCCAGGACCCTTCGGTGACGCAGCTCACAAACACTAGCCAAAGTGGCTTGGATGAATTCAACCCCTTTTCCGAGAGCTCCCAGCTGGTATGTGCCACCTGTATTTGGAGTAGTTACCCTGGTAGTAGCTTTAGTCCTGTGGAATGTCCCTTGGGTGGTGCAGCTTAAAGGGGTTGAGTTGAGGCATTGGAAGCTGATTTCCCCATAGTCAGCGGATTGTTGTGTTATTGGGCAAACTACAAGCAACTGCTCCTATGCTGGGAAAAACTCCTGGCTGGAGCTTTCCGCTCACTCAGCTTTATTGCAAGTTTGGGAGAAGCTGTTCCGTGTGAAGGGGATGATGCTTTGTGGCTGGAAGCTGAGCTGCTGCAGTGATACCACTAGTGGGTTGCTGCATGAGCTTCCTTCTTGTCACCTGTGAGGTGGGGAAAGGAGAATGGGGAAACCAGGGTAAAACAGTATCTGTGGTTTAAACAACTGATCAAAATCCCCCCTTTTTTTCTTGTTTCTCCTTTGCCCAATACCTGTAACCCTCCAGTGCTGCTCCCCCAGGTGCCTTGAGGATCTAACAAGCTTTTTGAAAATGCAGACTTGCTTCCTGGTTCAGTAGTGCTAAAACTTGAGCTGTTCCTGGCTGAAAGATGCCATGTGTAACGTTTTCTTGTGATTTACACACAGACAAATGTGGCACGGACGACGCCAGCCATGCAGCCCTCTGGCCACTCACAGCCCGCTGTCCTGCAGACGTCTGTAGAGCCCACTCCCCAGGTATGGCAACCCCTTGCTGCCACCTCCAGAGGCATGTGGGGATAGGAGGAGGAGGAGGTTCTCTGGGGCTGAGTGTGGGAAGCTGCCAGGTGATCTTTAAACTTGCGCTCTTCCCTACCAGGTGAAGCAGATCTCTGTAGGGAATGAACACACACAACTTTTGTGATGTGTTTTTCCTGTCCCTCTGGTGGTAGGGCTCACTTTGCCTTCTATTCTGTTGTCATGGTTTCAGCTGAATTTACCAAAATCAGATTGATAAATGGCCCTTTCTCCCCCCCAAAAAGAAAGTAGAGGAAGAGATGAGGAGATTTACGAGTTTAGAATGAACTAAACTACTTTAATGAAGTATTAAAACTAAATTTTCCTTCCAGTATCTGAAGGGAGCTCCAGGAGAGCTGGAGAGGGACTCTTTGTCAGGAATTGTAGTGACAGGACAAGGGGTAATGGTTTAAATTGGAAGAGGGGAAATTTAGATATTAGGAATAAATACTTTGCTGTGAGGGTGGTGAGACACTGGAACAGGTTGCCCAGAGAAGCTGTGGCTGCCCCATCCCTGGAGGTGTTTAAGGCCAGGCTGGATGGGGCTTTGAGCAACCTGGTCTGGTGGAAGGTGTCTCTGCCCATGGCAGGGGGGCTGGAACTGGATGATCTTTAAGGTCCCTTCCAACTCTAACCATTCTATGATTGTATGAGTTCTGCATTGGTCTTGAATTTTTTCTTATTCCTTTGGTCCTCCAGCAGGTAAGACAGAAACTCTCAAGGTTCAGATCAGCCACGGGTATTCAGCTTGTGAATTACCCTCAACCCTAGCTGTTGAGTTCCCTTTGATTTCTTCCATTCCATTTTGGGACCTGGCACATTTGCTGGTGGCGTTGCTCCTGCCTTGCTTAGGGAAGGACTTAGCTTTGTCGTTTGTTTTTTTTTTTTTTTCTCCCCCTTCTTTTAGGCTGTGGCTGCAGCAGCTCAGGCCGGGCTTCTTCAGCAGCAGGCAGAATTGGAGAGGAAGGCGGCCGAGCTGGAGAAGAAGGAAAGGGAATTGCAGAGTAACGCAGCCAGCATTAACAGTGAGTACTGCTTCCTGCAGTGCCCATGGGAGCCTGGGTTGCTTGGTTTCTATCGTTAAATAGATCAAACTCCCTTCTTCCTAAACATAGTAGAACCTGATGAAGGCTCAGCCTTTCCCAGTGTACATAGTGGGTTTTGTTTGTTTGTTTGTTTGGTTTGTTTTTGGTTTTTTTTGTTGTTGTTGTTTGGTTGGTTGTTATTTAAGAGACTAGGTGTCTTTCCTCTGGCCTTTGCAGCTGGGGTGACCCTCTCGGGGCTGGACCTGTCATCCTGTGACTTCCAAGGTGGGAAAGGAGCTCAGACAGGAGATGCTGGACCTGAGATGCCTCTCAAGCATCCATGCTTAACCACGTTCAGTTTTTCAAATGCTGGTTTCCTATCTGTGCCTGAGCTCTTGTGTGATGCTGCCGCATTAAGGCCTTTCACTGAGAGCAAAAAAGCTTTATTTATTTATTTGTTTTCCCCTCAGTCTTGAGGCTCTCTTAACCACAAAAAAAACCCAAACAAACCAAAAAACAAAAAAAAAACCCCAACAGTATTTCCCCTTAATCTTGGTTTTTGATATGGACTTGTGGAGCCATGTGGTGATAGTTGTGGTGGCCCTTTGGCCACTGTGGGAGAATTCTGCCCCCCAGAGAGGAAAAAGAGCAAAACCAAGCTAACCTGCCAGCAGAGCTAACACATCCCTGCTGTCCTCCTTGCTCAAACCTGATTATTTCCTGAGATGTAGCTTTTTCCCAAGGTTTTAATGTTGGTGAATGCGAATGACTACGTCCAAATTAGTCTTGCTTCCGAGTAAGCGAAGGACTGTTCCTTTCTCCTTCCCACAGCAAGGCAAAACAACTGGCCGCCTCTTCCCAAGAAGTGCCCCATCAAGCCATGTTTTTACCAGGATTTTTCGGCAGACATCCCAGCCGACTACCAACGGATATGCAAGATGCTGTATTACCTGTGGATGTGTAAGTAATACCTTGAATGGCACCAAAAACACCTTCTTAAGAAGGTTCTGTATCAACTGCGGAGTTCTCACCCACAGTAAATTCTCTAAGTGTTGTCTGCAGGGGTTAAGATAATGTTTCTCTCCCTTTTTATTTTTTTTGTTAACAAATGTAGAGGACTCCAAGGTTATGCTTTGGGAATAGCTCATTTGTCACATATAATTTGGATGGGGGTTTAATGGAGACTTTTAATAACTCTCCAGAGACTCTGGAAAACAACAGATACCACGGTTCAGCAGTGGGGTGCAAACCGGTCTCAGCTCTGTTTGTCAATTTTGGTGCCCTGCACATTTGAAATGTGGCTTTAAGCAGTGGGATCTGCTGGGATTCTTGGGTTAAGCCCTGGTTTTCTTGTCAAGGGAGGGGAGGAAATGAGATGATGCAAAGTCTCCTTAATTTTTGCGGAGCTCCATGCCTTCAGTGAGAGGTTAGGGATGCTTGGAGAGTTTTCCAAGAACTTACTGATGTTTCTTCACTCTCTCTCTCTCTTTCTCCCATCCCGAACAGTGCATTCCATCACTCTGCTCCTCAACCTGCTTGCCTGCCTGGCGTGGTTCACAGTCGACATGCAAAGAGGGGTAGACTTTGGTCTCTCCATCCTGTGGTTTGTTTTATTCACCCCTTGTGCCTTCCTCTGTTGGTACCGACCCATTTACAAGGCTTTCAGGCAAGTACGGTTTTCCCTCTGTTGCAGGGACACAGCTTTTAGTGGGGGGGGTTGGGGGGTGGGGATAGTTTGGGGGTTTATCTGTTCCGATTGCATGTTGCCTGTGGGATTTTTCCAGCTCTTTGAATCATTAAATAGATCAAACCCACTTGTTCCTAAACACATTAGAAGTATCTGATGCAACTTGATTATGCCGGTCCTTTCTCATCTTGTAATCTAAGCGCAGCCAGTCATAATGTCCTACTTTTTTTTTTTTTTCCATTGATTTCTGAGAAGCTGTTGGAAATATTAATGTGCTCAGCACACTGTGTGTGTTAAGGAAGCTGCCTTTGCCCCACGTCTTACTAGGCACAGTTGTCTGATAGGCAGTAGAAGTGTTTTGAGTTGTTTTGCTGCATTAATTTCAAATCATAGTCTCAAAATTGGAAAGTTACGGATTCAATGGATGGACCGCTTGATGGATTAGGAACTGGCTGGCTGGCCGCACTCAAAGGCTTGTGGTCAATGGCTCAATGTCCAAGTGGCGACCAGTGAGGAGTGGTGTTCCTAGTTGGTACTAGGACCAGTCCTATTTAAGATCTTTGTCGGAGACATGGACAGTGGGATAGAATGCACCCTATGAAAGTTTTCTGACAACACCAAGCTTGGTGGCACAGTGGACACGCTGGAGGAAAGGGATGCCGTCCAGAGGGACCTGGNGTGACCAGCATGTCATGGGAGGGGATTCTCCCCCTCTCCTCTGCACTTGTGAGACCCCACCTGGATTCCTGTGTCCAGCTCTGGAGTTGTCAACACAGAAAGGACATAGACTTGTTGGAACGAGTTCAACAGAGGGCCACCAAGATGATCTAAGGGCTGGAGCACCTCTTGTATGAAGACAGGCTGAGAGAGCTGGGGCTGTTCAGCCTGGAGAACAGAAGGCTCCAGGGAGACCTTCTAGCAGCCTTCCAGTATCTGAAGGGAGCTCCAGGAGAGCTGGAGAAGGGACACTTTGTCAGGAATTGTAGTGACAGGACAAGGGGGAATGGTTTTAAATTGGAAGAGAGGAGATTTAGATAAAATATTAGGAAGAACTTCTTTCCTGTGAGGGTGGTGAGGCACTGGAACAGGTTGCCCAGAGAAGTTGTGGCTGCCCCATCTCTGGAGGTGTCCAAGGCCAGGCTGAATGGGGCTTTGAGCAACCTGCTCTGGTGGGGAGGTGCCCCTGCCCATGGCAAGGGGGTTGGAACTGGATGATCTTTGAGGACCCTTCGAACTCTAACCATTCTATAATTACATGATTAAATTAATCCTGAAATCACCTCCTCTCAGCAGCTTTACCTCAGAGAAAGGAGCGCCCTGAAATTTGTTTCCTTCCCTTTTGTAGAAGGGAGTCCATGCAGGACTATGCCCCTGGGTGACACTCCTGCCTACCGTTTCTCCTGCAGGTCTGACAGCTCCTTCAGCTTCTTCGTCTTCTTTTTCATCTTCTTCTGCCAAATAGCAATCTACATCATCCAGGCTGTTGGCATTCCTGGCTGGGGAGACAGGTAAGCTTGGCTTTGTGTTCTTAGCAGGGCTGCAGCCTTTTACAGATGATTTTTCTCACCAGGGCTGTGACTGTCAGAAGCTTTGGAGCCCGTTTGTGATGGTTCAATGTTCTCTCTCCCGTGGGTTTTTCCTTCCCCAAAGCTACAGTTTTGGTAGGTCTCAGCTGGGCTGCCTCTCTCCCCTTCTTCATGCTGAGTCTCTCGCCTGTGGCTGCATCTGCCTTCTGCTTAAATAGAGCAGAAGGCATCCTCCATCCACCTTGATGGAGGGTGTAGCTGGGGGGTGAGGGATCTCTGACCCTGAGTCTGAGTGCTGCATAACACCACTGTTGGCAGCCCTGTTCTGTCCCCAAACTCTTTCTGAATTTGGAGTCCTCAGCACAGGAAGGACATGGAGCTGTTGGAGTGGGGCTGGAGGAGGCCACGGAGATGCTGGGAGGGCTGGAGCCCCTCTGCTGTGAGGACAGGCTGTTGAGGGGGTTCAGTCTGGAGAAGAGAAGGCTCCAGGGGGACCTTGGAGCCCCTTCTAGTCCCTAAAGGGGCTCCAGGAAAGCTGGGGAGGGACTCTTGATGAGGCAGGGGAGGGATGGAATGAGGGGGAAGGGTTTGCACTGGAATAGGGGAGATTGAGTTGAGATGTGGGGAAGAACCTCTTTGCTGTGAGGGTGGTGAGACCCTGTCCCAGGCTGCCCAGAGAAGCTGTGATTGCCCCATCCCTGGAGGAGTTCAAGGCCAGGGTTGGAGGGTGCTTGGAGCAAGCTGGCCTGGTGGGAGGTGTACCTTCCCAGGGCAGGGTGGTGGGACTGGATGGGCTTTAAAGAATGGGCCCAGATCTTTCTATGAATTTCTGTTGAGTGTTGCCAGTTAGCTGTGCTTCAAAAACAAACCAGAAGAGGGTTTTATCCTCACCTTTCATTGACGGCATCATACAGAAGGGTGAGTCTGGGCTTCTGGAATAGCTCCCACAGGCCTCTGGTTAGCAGTTGCCCCCCTGCAGCAAAAGCAATTGCCTTTCTTTTCACTTTGCTGCACCGGCTGCTGATCTTATTCCCCTGGGAACGGGGAAAAGATTAACAGTGAGCAGTTTTTCTCCCCAGGGGGAGCCTCCAGGTGACAAGCGCCACAAAGCTGCTGTCTATTTTTGCCCTGCTGCCTGCAGAAGGGCTCATGGACAAAGCCGTCCTCACACTGCCTCTTAGTCATAGGAGACAGGGAGGGGACACTCTGTTTTTAGTCTGACTTTGGAGAGCCTGCCTTGAGCTTTCGGCAGCCTTTTCCTCCAGATAGTGCATTTATTTTTGGCTGTGGTGTGTGGTGCCCTTCCACTTCCCCGTAATGAATGAGAAAGTTGTGCAGCCCATCAAATGGCAGTTTGGCTTGCCCAGTTCACTCTCTCCTGGTGGCCCACAGCTGGCTTGTATTAACCCTTGGAAAGGGCTAATGATCAATCATCAATGGTATGGATGAGGGGATTGAGTGCACCCTCGGGAAGTTTGCAGGTGACACCAAACTAGGTGGGAGTGTTGACCTGCTGGAGGTTAGAAAGGCTTTGCAGAGGGATCTGGACGGATGGGATGAGGTTCAACAAGGCCAAGTGCCAGGTCCTGCACTTGGGTTGCACCAACCTCATGCAGTACTACAGGCTTGGGGCAGAGTGATTGGAGCTGCCTGGCAGAAAAATTGACCTGGGGGTGTTGGCCAACAGCTGGTTGAACATGAGCCATCAGTGTGCCAAGAAGGCCACCAGCATCCTGGCCTGGATCAGGAAGAGTGTGGGGAGTAGGATTTGGGAGGTGACTGTCCCCCTCTGCTCAGCACTGGTGAGGCCCCACCTTGCGTACTGTGTCCAGTTTTGTCCCCCTTCCCACAAAAAAAGGCATTGAGGGACTGGACCAGGTCCAGAGAAGGGCAACAGAGCTGGTGAGTGGTCTGGAGAGTAAGTCTTCTGAGGAGAGGCTTAGGGAACTGGGGACATTCAGCCTGGAGAGGAGGAGGCTGAGAGGAGACCTTTTCATTCTCTACAACTCCCTGCAAGGATGGTGTAGCCAGGGGAGTTTGGTCTCTTCTCCCAAGCAACAGGCGATGGGACAAGAGGAAACGGCCTCAAGTTGTCTCAGAGTGGATATCAGGAAAATTTTTATATGGAAAGTGTTCTTAAGCCTTGGAATGGGCTGCCCAGGGAGGTGGTTGAGGCACCATCCCTGGAGGGATTTAAAAGACAGGTTGACATTATGTTCAGTGACGTGGTTTAGTGGTGGGTTGCTGTTCATCAGAGTTAGGTTGATGGTTGATCACAAAGGCTCGTTCCAACCTAGACAATTCTATGATTCTAAGGTTCCTTTCTCCAGCCCCCAGGAGGGTGTTTCAGGTGAGGCATCTCAGTGGTTTCCACCCACAACCAAGCACAGATAACTTGCCATGTCCTTCCGGCTCCTTCCCTTTGACAACTGCTCATTTCCACTAACTTCATCCCATCCTTCCTCTTCCTGCCCCTCCCAAAACTGGCATCCCTGGCCAGGCAAAGCCATCGTGGTGATGTGTAGGTCTTTGATTCATGACGGTGCCATGAGTGGGGCCAGGGCTGTAACGTGGTTGGGGCTGGAAGAATGAAATGGATGGAAGGTCGCTTCTAAAAATGATAAATGGAGACGGTAGCCCCAAAACAAGTGCCTGGATGTGCTCCCTGTTCCTGCAGCCATGACATTTGGGTTTGAGAGGGTATCTCATTGATGCTGATGATCTCATTGATGCAGTGTCTACAGGGTGACAAGAGGATGGGGCCTGACTCTTCTCAGTGGTGCCTGGTGACGGAACAAGGGGCAACAGGGTCAAACTGGAACATGGGAAGTTCTGTCTGAGCATAAAGAGGAACTTCTTTCCTGAGAGGGTGGCAGAGCCCTGGAACAGGCTGCCCAGAGACATGGTGGAGTCTCCTTCTCTGGAGATTATTCAAACCCCACCTGGACATCTTCCTGTCCATCCTACTCTGGGTAACCCTGCTTTGGCAGAGGCTTGGAGGACATGACCTCCCTTCTGACTGTGACTGTTCTGTGATTCCCTGTAACCTTCCCCCAGAGGTTCTTCTGCAGCCATTGGTGCCTCTACCCACTCCCTCACCCCGCTCTCCCCTCTCTTGCAGTGGCTGGATCGCGGCGCTGTCAGAGCTGCATGGGAACTTGGCAGTGGCTGTCATCATGATGGTGGTGGCAGGGTTCTTCACCCTCTGCGCCGTTCTCTCACTCTTCCTCCTGAAGCAGGTGAGTGGCTCTGGGGGCAAGGTGAGGGCTTAGGGGAACTGGCAGATCTGCAGGGTCAGGCTGCTTCCTGATTACTTCATGTCAGGTCAAGAGTCTAATTAATGTGCTTGTGCTTCCTGCATGGGTGACAAGTGGCGTGGATGCTAAGGGGTCCTGCAGGTGGGGGCTTGATGTTGAGAAGGGAACAAGAGGCAGAGACAGTGGAATCGGGGAATTGAATTGTCAAAGTTGGAAGGAACCTCTAGAGATCATCTAAATGTCCCTAAAATCCTACCCAGCCATTTTCCAGGGCCACCATGAGCTAAGAAGAGACCCCAGCTAAGGCTACCCGATTAAATCCTGACCACCAAACCACCCCCAAAAGAATCATAGATTCATTCAGGTTGGAAAAGACCCTTGGGATCATTGAATCCAACCATCTCTTGTTGTCCTTCTCTGTTGTGTTGAGGTGCCCAAAACTGGACACAATATTCAATGTATGGCCTCACCAGTGCTGAGTCCAGGAATCATGGCATCAGGGAATTGTCAGACTTGGAAGGGACCTCTAGAGATCACCCAGTCCAACCCCACTGCCAAAGCAGGATTTCCCAGAGCACATCACTCAGGGCTGCATCCAGGTGGGGCTTGAAGGTCTCCAGAGAAAGGGACTCCACACCCTCACTTTACCTTGAGTCCTGCCCAGAGCTGACTCAGCAGAGAAGGTGGTGGTTTCGTTGGGGTGTCACCACTGCTGCTGCAGCATCGTGGGACTCGCCAAAGCCTGTAGAGATCCAAAGATGGATCTTTCCCCTTGGATCTCAAACTTCAGCCCTCCTTCCACACCACGGCGTGAGGATTGCATTTCTGCAATGAACAGCAGAAATGGAGTTCTGGGGAAGGCAAGGGCAGACTGAACAATTCCTGTTTCTCTTGCTTCCTCCTCTGTTTCTCCTGAAACATCTCTTGAAGGAAATACTTGACGCGTGTGGTTGCAGGCGCTTCCAGGTCCTGCCCTACAAGTGTCTGTAGGCACAGAGTTTTAGTGTCATCTGGGAGAGGAGTTCTGGTCCAATACCTGCCATTTTGCTGAGACCTCCACACTTTCCACATCTGGTTCTGAGCTGCCCAGTTCAGGAGAGACAGGAAACTATTGAAGAGAGTCCAGTGTAGGGCAACAAAGATGCTGAAGGGATTGGAGCATCTCCCTGATGAGGAAAGGCTGAGAGAGCTGGGACTCTTGAGCCTGGAAAAAAGGCTGAGGGGAGACCTTCTTCATGCCCACAAGTGTCTGAAGGGTGGGCTGAAGGAGGATGGAGCCGGACTCATCTCAGTGGTTCCCAGCAACAGGACGAGGCGCAACGGGCACAAGCTGATACACGGGAAGTTCTGTTCAAAGACAAGGAGGAACTTCCTTCTGGTGAGGGTGGCAGAACCCTGGAAGAGGCTGCCCAGGAGTCCCCTACTCTGGGGACCTTCAAGCCCCACCTGGATGCAGCCCTGAGTGATGTGTTCTGGGTAATCCTGCTTTGGCAGGGGAGTTGGACTGGAAGATCTCTAGAGGTCCAACTCCAACAATTACATGATTTTACACTGAACGAGGGTCTCCTGAATTCCGCAACATCCCATTATTTTCTGAAGTGGAGCTGGTGGCTCCAACCCATCCTCTACCAAAAGAACCTCTTAGGGACAGGGCTGAGCAAAACTCAAGCTGGTTGGTGTGACAAAGCCATGACTTCATCCTGATGTCTTCCTTCATCTCCTCTTCCCCTTTCCTGATTCCCAGGTGCATTCCCTCTACCGCCGCACAGGAGCCAGTTTCCAAAGGGCGCAAGAAGAATTTTCCCAAGGCATCCTCACCAACAGGAGCTTCCAAACGGCAGCCGCTGGAGCGGCCTCCTCTGCCGCCCAGGGTGCTTTCCGAGGAAACTAGCCCACCCTTCCCCTGGCCACCTCCCCTACCGGCATCACCCCAACCTTCTTTCCTTCTTGGTTTTCTATTGGTTTTCCTAAAAATGCACTTTTTGGGGGGAGTTACCGCCTTAGCTTTGTGAACACCCACTCCAGATAAGGTCTGGTTGGTTGGTTTTTGGAGGTTTTTTGTTTG
>VZRU01009772.1:23000-44696 GCA_013398155.1 Pedionomus torquatus | reverse complement strand
CTTCCTTAGTCAGGTCCATCTTGACCCATGGCTAAAACTGAAGCAACTGGGCTTTCCTGGCACGTGGGTGCTATACAGGAGGTTGTAGAGGGCAATATGATCCGTAGGGAAGTCCTCTCTGCTCCTTCCAACTGAGTCTTCTACTGCTTGATCTTTGTTTAGCAGAGCTGGCAAGGTGCGGCGCAATAGAAGGACTAATTATATAGGGAAAACAGTAGCTTGAATTAATAGGACGTGTTGCTGTCAACTGGAGACAACCTAGAGCCAAATGGAATGAGTTCAGAACTTGAAAAAGCGTGGTATTTGATATTAGGGTGTGGAATGGCTCAGTGAGGGAGATCTGAGGGAGATCAGGGCAGTCGGGAGGCAGGAGAGCTTTCTAGAGTCACTGCCGCAGCCCGTGAGACACAGCGCTTTGAACGGGTCCTGTGTGCTCAAGACTGGACCGTGCTCTGTTGCCAAGAGCTCTGTTGTATGAAGTGACCCTAACATATGGTGCTCTTTTTTTAAAAAATTAAAGCAACAAAAAGATTTACAAAGTGTGTTTGAGAAAAAAGAAAAAAAAACTTGAAACAGCAGCTGAAAGCCTGGAATGCTTTCAGAGAGCTTGTCCTAAAGGTCCTGCACAGGATGGTCAGAGCAGGGGCTGTCTCTTGCCTTTGGAAAAAAGATTTGAGAAAATGTGGGAATGAAACAGCAGCACCAATAACAAAACCTTCTCAGTATGGTTCCTATCAGGATATAGAAGCTATTAAAATAACGGCGGCCTGCTAAAAATCCGTGATTGAGTCTAAATGAAGGAAATAAAAGGGATGATAAACTGAAGTATAGGCTAAGGGCACAGCAGGCCCTTTTTTCTTTGGGGAATAATCCTGCTTCACGAGACCCGTCGTTGCCGGGCCTGCCGGGAGATCAGAGGGAAGCTCTTCTTCTGAGTGAACGACTGGCTAAGAAATACTAAACAAGTTACAGAAATACTTTGGTTTGTACCTTCAGCAGGGAGATGGAGAGGGATGTTAGGAGACTTTCCCATTCTCCTCTAAAGAGAGAGGATTATCTTCTGAAGCACAAAACAGGTATGAAGAAATTAAAGGAGCAAATAGCAGTTTTGAAATAGGCAATCGCTGTCTGAGCTCGTGCTGCCGTTGGCTCTGCTGTGGACCTTCGCTTTTGTGCCCATGGACAAATCACCAAAAGAGGAATTCATTGAAAGGCACTAAGCACAAGCATTTGTGTTCTGGCACACGAGGCAGACCTCAGACCAGCAGATGCTGAAGTCTGTAGGGTCAGGTCAAAGAGGTGTCACTGCATGCCTGCGCTGCCCTTCTGCCACTCAGAAATGGTGTGCTGAGCTGGGTGGCGGTGGCCTGGCTCTTGTGCCACAGTGTCTTTGATTTCTGTCCCCGTTGGCACCTGCTCGGAAGGACTGCTGGCAGCCGCAGTGCTCGCTGGCCTCGCTGGCAGCGCGGTGCCCTGTTCTGCCGAGCAGGCTGGCCGTGTAGGGGTGAAGCAGCACGAGGGAAGAGCTGAGCCAGGGGGAAGCCTTCACGCCCTTGAAGTGAGCAGGGGGCACAATAACAGCTTTTCAAAGAAAACAACCACTTCTAACTTAGCGTTCTTCTGTGCTGTCCACATGGCTGTCTGCTCACAGGGCCACCTGAAGCCGTTTCTGCAGAGAAGCAGTACCTTCCTCAGGTGAAAGACTTTTCTTTCAAGCCATAGAACTGTGAAGAGCCTGCTGACTAAGAGCTGATCTGCCAGCTGTTGCCGTTTGCAGATAGGTTTCCACAAAAAGCCAAGTGACAGCCTGGGAGCTGCTATTGCAGGGGGTAGCCAGGAACTAGAACTTCCATCTGAGGAAATCTGTCTCTCTCCCTGCATTTTCCTCTGTGGCCATTGCCATCGATCTCTCCAATCTCAAGCACTCCTGTAAGTGTAGGTGTTATGGAAGAGTCTCCTCCTTGGCTGCTTTTTGCAGGTTGTTCTGGAGTTCCCTGAGAAGCCCTGAGATCACGCTGAAGTCCTTGGATACCTACACCCCGTGTTGTTTGCATACGAGGACTTGTTCAGCTGTAACTCATACTGTCAGTGTGCGCTATGTGGGAAGTTTGGGTTCTTTGCCTTCTGCTTTAACTCCTGCTATCTGTCTGGTTTTCCTGGTATTACACCTGACACGGGCCTGAGAGTAGCCTCACAGCGCGCAGAGACCACCCTTAGTTTTACCCTTTTATCCTCTAGAGTGATGGAACTTTGAAGTGGACACCACCTTAACTCCATGAACTTCGCAGTCTTGCCCCTTCTGTCCTTGAGGATGGGAGCTGGATGGGCAAAGGTAGACGGAGAAAGAGATTCCGATAGCCAAGAGCTACAGAAGCAGCATCTCATGGAAGGGGTTTCTGCTTTCTGTACTTTGTCCCCAAAAAGAAGAGGGCCCAGCATTCTGTCCTGAAAGTGCAGTGGCTGAAACCTTCTCACTCGGAATCGTACACACAGCGTTACTCTGTCTTCTCCAGGCAGATGGACCAGTCCCATTTCTGACATTGTGCACTGCTGGCACTCACGGTGATGCTTATTAAAAAAATCTCCCGGTTAAAGCTTCTGGGCACGTGGTCCCTGAAGTCTCTTGTCCGTACCATCGTGCTCTGTGAGCTGTGCACCTAGTGTTTTTTTTCTTGCAAGAACCATGGGTTAATAACAACCTTGGCAGTATGTTAGTATGCAGGAGACTTCTTGCTCATCCCGGTCAGAAAGCAATTGAATTTTGGAAATGGTGGCATCTCTGCAGAGTAACTCCCCTTGTTCTTCATCTATTAGGAATACACCGTGGTATGGCGGGTCCCCTCAGCAGACAATTTGAGTTAACCGTGAGTGGGTGCTGGCAGACTCCATTCTCACGCCTATATTCTACAGATGGAGTTCCCCTGTTTCCACCAGCCCTCCAGAGCAGGTACTGATCCTAGGCTCCTCTAGATGTTGTCCTCTTGATTCCTTCATTCCCTAGTCTGCAGTCCAGGTTTTACACCTCTCTCTGTCCCTTGCAGCCTGTAGCCTGCGAACAGGCAGGAGTATTCCGCCTGAGTGAATACCGAGAGCTCCTTTTGCCTTGATGCTTGTGCCATTTGTCCCTCCTGCTGCGATTGCTGACCGGTCTGCTGGCCTGCGCCGCAGAAATGTCAGAAGAGAATCTAAAGCTGTTGGAGGTGCGGGAAGCCACAACCCCAGTCAGGATTTCCCCTTTTCAGATCAGTTTGAAGACCTCCATCTGGTCTCAACTCTCCCAAAGGCGCCTTTCCCATCCCATCTGGATTGTGCTGTATGAAGGGTACCAGTTGCCTTCCTCTCCCTCTTACCAAGAGTCACAAGCTTGTAGCCCTGTTGCCTCCCCCATTTAAAATGCCAGCCCTGTGTTAGCCATATCCGTGCTCCTGAGCTGCTGCTGGTTGACCCCCAGTTGGAGGTGCAGGAGGTTCCTTTGGGAGGTGGAGAGCGCGTGGGGCTGGGCTGAGAACCAGGAGCTGTGGCTGCACAGAGCAGCACGGCGTCACCAGATTAACTCATACGGGCACTTCCGAGATGTTTATCTTCTGCACATTTGATTTCCAGTTGGTATAGAACAGTTCCCTCTCCCAGAAATCCCAGTTCTTACTCTCAGGGCGAATTGGGAACACTCAAGTACCTGTTGCAGATGTTCTCCCTTCCCTGTCCTATTTCTTTTTCAGCAGCAGCAAAGTTGTGTGAGGGCTTTACCCAAGCTTTCTTAAAAGAATCTGCTCTCTCCTGCTGGCCAGCAGCCTGTGTTGTCTTTCCACAAACCTCTGGGTTTTGGTTATGGCACTGGGATTCTCCAGTCTTAGGCAAGCCGTTTCCAGTGCCCTCTTACGTATTTACTGTAAGACAGACAAAACTGTGCAGGGAATTCCCCCCTTAGAACTGCAGCCATGGGGGACAGCTGAGAAAGGTGGGGCATGGTCTTCTCAGATGTTTTTCCAACTAGATCTCATGGTGTGTCACCAACAGTGGCTGGCTGTTGTTTCATGGTGACCTAGGACTTTGTCTGAGAAACAGTCCTCTGCTGGCTATCTGCAGGACAACTGCTTTGAAGCTTGGTTTACGCCATTCCCAAGCTGTGACGTTCTCCACGCTCAAATACAACTTAGGACCAATCCCAAGGTTTGCCCCAAGGGTTTGGAAGCAGTCTGATGCCGAGTACTCTAGAGAAATTCCTCTTTGTTTAGCAGAAGTCCAGTAAGATGTAGAAATGTGAGTCCTTGTGGTGGTCTGGCTGTAGACCTTCAGTGGCTGTCAGGATGTGATTAGCCACTGTGAGTGGCATCTGTTGCAAAAAGACAGCAGCTCTATCGTTACAGGTTTGCGTGCACGCCTGTTGGATCCCACCACCAGCCCTTAGATGCTGCTGCTTTTGAAGTGCCTGTGCCAGGCTTGTCTGGGTGACAGACAGTCAGAGGTGCCTGTCCTGTGCGTGACAGGGAGGGTGTGCAGGGGGCGGCGGGGGCCAGAAGGTTTGCTCTCGGGGTGCACAGCGAGGATGCTCCACAGGGGCGGAGCACACTGAAGCAGCTGACTGGCAAGAAACTTTTTCTTCCATTTTTAAACAATCAATCCGGTGTTTTATTAGAGTAATTAATTTACTAACTGAATGCAAATTGTGAGACAATTTCCCTCATGTGAGCATGCTAGAACTCTGAAATATTTTATTTTCAGATGTGATATGTAGTCAGTGTTTCTGCCAGAAAATAACCGTTGTGGATACTCTTATTCCAAGGGGAACTGGAACAGCATCTTTCTGTGGTTGGTGCTCGCCTTGTCTGAGCTTGTGCCCAAAAAGAAAAATGAGCTTTAGAGGCTTCCCTGTGGCTGGTAGGGATCACGCAGTGTCCTTTGCAGTTCTTCCCATGTCAGATTGATGTTGCTATTTCCTCACTTCCCTCTTCTAAGGAGCAATCCTCTTCTAGAAATAATTAGTCTTATTGTCTGTAAAGGAGCTCTGAAGCTCATTTACAGAAGTGGAGCCCCATCAGGTGAGGGAGCTCCATGGCATCCTAGAACAGAGTTGTGAAAAAGGAAAGGAGCAGAACTTGAGGCTGTCTTAAAGCTAACTTAGATTTAGCCCAGCATTAAAACTTGATTACTCTGGAATTGCAGAGAGAATGCCTCATATCGAGAACTCCAGAGGAGTTTTCTCCTTTTAGACTCTGCTGAACGCCAACAACCGCTGCTGTCCTGGAGGGCTTGCTGAGCAGAAGGGTTTCGAGCTAACGAATATGGTTTCCACATACAGCATTTGAGCTGTCAAGTTGCAGCAAACTTCTGAGAAAGGAGGAATTCAGCACTTCCAGGGGCATAGTCTTCACAGTCACATGTCTCCATCATCATCACTTGTGGGATAGGCTGCACATACCCTCTGTTAGTCTAGGGACCCCTGGGGTTAATGAAAAAAGTTGGAGGCTCTGCAGAAAGAATGCTCAGATTGCCATGCGGCACATAGCATCTTAATCTCTTCTAGTGCATCTAAAATGAGATTCAGATTACTTAAACTGTCTGCAATTTAGTGAATCTAATCCCTGGGGTAGGTGACTGAATTCAGACTTAATGGGGAAAAAATTCTATAAATCAGTTCTGTGTTTATTTTGTTTTTATTTTCCCTACCCTGGGATTGGCTCCATTTGGGGACCTTGAAACGAGGCCGGTTTGAGCCACAGCACTTCTGCCAGCATTACTGGAAGCCTTGCTGCGTGGGGTTGGGGTGTAGGCTATGGTCATCCCTGCATACCAGTGCTTCTGAAATACTTAGGAGCAGGAATCATCTTGCCACAGAGGGATGTGGGCTGATGTTGGTACGTGTTATGTCTTTCAGGTTTCTCTGTGACAGTCAGAAGGATTTGGACGAGCTGCTGGAGTGCCTGCACCCACAAGGAGTGAGGGAGAGCCAGCTAAAAGAGCGCTTGGAGAAAAGGTGAGCTGGCTCTTTCCTGGTTTGTTTTGGTTTTTGCTCTCTGTCTGCCTTCTCAAAGTCAAACCAAATCCTTGTCCTGGCGAGCCGTTCTGTTCCTGAGCAGCGTTCTGTGCTTTGCCGTGCTCATGCCTGTGCGCCAGAGAGACTGAGGATAAGGAATTGCTGTTTTTCCTGGGCAGTAAATGCAAGTTCTTGACAAGTAATGCTCTGAATCCTGAAGAGGTTGTCAGTGGTAAAAGTGCAGCTGGAGACAAAGGCTGTTTGACTCACAGAGCCAGAGCTACCATGTGCTCTCGAGTGTCTTTCAAAGAACGTTCTGCACTGGTGGAGCGTGTGGAACACGACGGACACCCCAGTGCCCACACAGCTCCCGGGGCCGTGGCCTGCACCTATTCAGAGGTTGGTTTTGATTTTTCCAGGTATCAGGACATCACGCATTCTATCCATTTGGCTCGGAAACAGAACTTGGGCCTCAAATCCTGTGATGGCAACCAGGAACTGTTGAACTACCTCCGGAGCGATCTAATTGAGGTTGCAACTCGGCTGCAGAAAGGAGGCCTGGGATATGTTGAAGTGACACCAGAATATGAAGCAAGAGTGAGTGAACAGGCAAAGTAGTACTGAGCCAGACAAGCACAAGCCGATACTTCCTGTGGAAGGTCTTGAGTCTTTTGTTGTCCTCACAGAAGAGGGTCAGGACAATCAGTTTTCTCCTATGTTCTATCTTCCCGAACTATTATTTCGAGATTACATGGGTGCTGGCTCGAGTCCCTCTTAGTGTAGGTGGTTCAGAGTGTTGGAGCTAGGTGAACTGTGTAGCTGCTAAATTGTCCTGTTGCCTTCATCTGGCAGCAGAGTTCTTGATGAAGTCTTAACAGAACTCTTTGCAGCTGATTTTTTAGCTTCTGCATTAGAGCCAGCACGCCTTGTTGAGACAGCAGTTGTACATTTTGGAGGTTTTGTCATAAATTAGGACCAGCTTAGGGTTGGGATAATGATTGTGTCTCAGTTCCAGTACCTAAGGGCTGTTCTGTTCATGGGGTTTTTTCAAGGCATGATGCTTTGTTCTGGAGGGTGCTTGTGCATGATCACCAGCTCTGTGTGAACTCTAGCAGAAGCAGCAGCAATATGCTGGTTCCATAGCCCAGTAGGGCAGATAACAGCACTGCGTGAAGCATCACGTGTATCCATTTGCTGGACAGACCTGCTTCAAACAGCCCATGGAGTCACGTCGGACCATTAACGTGATCATCTGCTCTTCCTGACAGGTCTACTCACTAGAGAGCTTGAAGGATTTTGGAGAGTGTGTCATTGCACTCCAAGCTGGTGTTGTTAAGAAGTTTCTGCAAGGTTTCATGGCCCCCAAGCAGAAGAGAAGGAAACATCAAGAAGACTACATGGCCAAGGCCGAGGAAATAGATGAAGACAAGAAAATGGCAGAAGAAGCTAAGGTATTGTTCACTCGGGGCTCTCTTTCAGTCTTGTAACACAGCTCTTTGAGCAGGGACAATGCATCTTATCGGGTACTAAATCCTGAGCAGCTTCTCCCCATTCCACGTTTAGAGTGCGGTGGGTTTGTTCTTTATGGGGCCAGGAATTTCCTGGTTATTTTGAAGAGTTAAGGGTATTGGCCAAATGAAAATCATACTGTGGAATCACAGCTCAATTTCTCTCTATGAACAGGAAATGTGTCGTCAAATATTTTACTTCCTTTGTGTAGTTCCTCACACAAGTTGGATGCTTTAATAAAAGCATGTTAGGGATCATTTTTAGAGTACTCAATGGGAGTTGTATCCATTGGAGAGGACTGACGGACCAAGGCTTAATGCCTCGATTTGGAAAGAGGAGAGCCGTGGTGAGGTTTTGGTGGCTGCAAGGGAGTTAGGTTCAGGGAGATATCGTCCTGTGCATAGATGTACCCACAGAAGATGCCACACTGGGGCTTGCAGGCAGCTTGTCTGGATATCCAGGCAAACCAGCCACGTGTGCCTGCAGGAGAACAGTGGCATTGTGAGGGCAGGGTTCCAAATCAAAGCTCAGAAGAGATGCAGAAAAGCTGTGGAGAATTTGATGGCATCCTACAGACAGTTGAGCTGTACCAGTGTTTATCCTAAGAGGGACAGTAGTGCTCCGGGGTCATTTCTGTGCCCTGAGTGGAATGGGACATTAGTGGCTTGTGACAAGACTTTCCCCACTGCTCCTTTCAAAGTGCTCTGCCCTCACTGATCACTGACTGTCGCAGAAGTAGCAAGGTCAGAATTGGATCGACAGAAACATGTGAAATTCTCCACTTACAAAAGAAATCTTAGGTGTTTGACTGGTGCCGGCGTGTGTTGGGGTGGTTTTGGTTTTATTTTTCTGGGTCTTTTTTTTGGTTAAGGCTCCTGTCAGTGGATGGCAAACCCTTGTTTGAGCACTGAGTCCTCGCTGTGCTGTACCAAAGCCGTGTGCGCAGGGTGTTTGCACAGGCACTGGGAATTTTCACATTCCTCAGTTGTCCTGAAGTATTTAAACTTAGCTAACTTTGAATCTTCCAGCCTTTAGTACAAAGGGAGTGAAAGGTTACCTTAACCTAAAAACCATCAGTAGGACACTGAGCTGTAAATGTCGGTTATGCCCGGGACAAAAAGGCCCTGGATCATCACATTCCCAGACCCACAGCAGCCCCTCACCATGCCTGCTGCTTGTGTGTTCTGTGTAGCCACAGCGGTTCCACCTCCGGGGCACACTTCGAGGGCAGCATCAGGTTTACTGCAATATCTAAATGAACAGTAATTCAGCAGCGTCAGCTCTCTGTTTGAACCCTGGTTCCCTCTCTCTTATTGCCAAAGCAGTATCAGAATTAAACCCCAAGTTTTTTGGGTTTTGGGTTTTTTTTTTTGTTTTTTTTTTTTTTTCTTTGGAATTGAGCCACTCTGATCCTGAGCGTTCGGTTGGTGTCTCTCCTCTGCCTCAGAGCACTGTTCTCTTGCTCACGGACGTGGCTGCGGAGCGTTGCTCCTTACAGCGAGGCCAGGCTTCGTTCCAGCCCCCTGGGCTGCAGCAGCCCGGTGGGAGGCTCTGAGACACCCCCACCTGCTGGCGTCTGTGCCCCGGCCTCACCAGGAGAACTTCTGAATATTGCTGGACTTGGAATCGCAAGTGACTTTGGATTTATTCTTTTTTGTCTAGTATTATCCAGTTTGTGTAACGTGGCTGTGCACTGAGCTGGAGCTCGGCCCCTGGGGGCACAGGGGCACAGATTTCAGTCCTGCCAGTCCGGGCGTCGGGTCCTGCGGGTCTCTCTCCGCAGCACCGGCCTTTGTGCTGTGCCTGTGTCTCTGGAGCACCTATTTATATGGTGCCTTCTTTAACTGGCACAGGCCGTTAGATACATTTATGGTGGTACAAGCAACATTCAACTTCTTTGTTGGGTTTTGGGGTATTTTTGTTGTTTTTTTGAGGGTTTGGGTTTTGTCAGGGAGGTGTTGCCTCAGTTTACCTGGAAAGAGCTTTCATTTTGCCAAAGCAGGAAACCTTTATAGGTGAAAAAGCCCTGGCTGATAGGTTTTTAAAGACAGATCTCCTGCCCAGGCCAAGATTTAGGGAGCCTTTCAGAGCCAGAACTGCACCGAGAGTACACAGCGGGTAACATACGGCATGGCCCTGCTGGAAGAACACACCTAGTGTGCTGACAGGCCGTGTGAGCGGAACTGCAGCCCTGCAGCGTGGTTGTGGCTCGTTTTTCCTGTGAGAAACAAGCTATGGCCCCACGGGCGCCCGTGTGCTGACGTGAGGGTCTGCGGGCAGCGTTCCTGCTGGCTCGGCGGCGGGAGCTGGCAGCACAGGCCACCTCCCGACGTGAGCCTGCGTCCCGCTCGGTGCCATTCCCACTGGCAGCAGCAGCCCCGAAGAGGACAGGGGGTACCTCCCCTCCATTCCTGTGCCTCTGAAGCACCGGAGGCTGAGCGCAGTGCCGGAGGGGGGGTCCCACCCCTGCGACTGGCTCTCGACGGGCTCTCGGGTTTTTGTGGGAAAGGCTGGGGGGGGTCAGGCCTCCCCTGCAGACAGCCCTAGGGAGCAGCTTCACGACCCAGCACCTGCTGTTCGGCTGGGTAGAGGGGTCCCTGTCACCACGGGGTACCAGAGGAAAGGGTTCTAGCTGGAGGTTCGTCCGCCCTTTCCTCAAGCGGGCATTTTCTCTTGCTCTGATGTTGGAACGTGACTGAGGGCTTCTCCTTTAGTATTCCTGTGGGTTGTTTTTTGGGTTTGTTTTTCCCTGCTAGGCTGCTCCTCTCCAGTCAGGAGGGTGTTAGAGCGATTTCCTTCAGTCTCCTGTTTTGCCTACTTGGCAGCCTGAGCTCCCTTGGTAGTGGTGCTGCTAAAATGCCATAGTCTCCTGATGCTTGGGAAGCAAGGCTAAAAATCTGTTAAATTCCACAGGCTCGGGGAGAAAAATCTAAGCAAAACTTGCCAACAGCTTTTGCAGATTTATCTTGGCCCAGCAGTTGCCTAGGGTGTTTAACAGCAGAAGCCGTGGAACAGTTACTTGGAAAATCAATTACACAGAATGTGAAGCACCTCAACGATGTTCTGCAGAGGAATGGCCCGGCGCTGGGTCGTCTGCCAGAGCAGGCTGTGCAGGTTTCTGTTTGTCTTGAGTGCCTCGGGCTCCAGGTCCCACCAGTGATGGCAGCGAGGACGTTGGCATTTTAGAACCGTTTGTGTGTTTTTCCAAGCATCTCATATATGCTGGGCTTCCTCGGATTCAGCGGGAGGAGAATGTGCAACTCTGCAAAAATCCTGGGTTTTGTTTGGCTCCCAAATTGCTGTCAGCTGCAGAGTTTAGATTTTCCCATCCGACACTTCACGATTTGTTTTTTCTTTCTCCTGGGGTGGTAGAACGTTCACTTGAGTCCCTTTGTGTCCCTGTCATGTCTAGGCCATCACCTCACTGGTGTAGACCAAAGGATTAGCCTTGGAGGCTCTGGATTCCTTCTCCCTTCTGGTTTGGTTCCGATTTCCTGTGGCGCTGCTCCTGAGCCCCTGGAGCGGAGCGGGAGGTTCCGCCCGAGGCTTGCTCTGCGCAGACCCCAGCGGCTGCCTCGGTGCAGACCTCAGCTTTAGTGCTTTTGTCTTCACTTGCAGCCGATTCTGGGATCTCACCTGTGCCAGGGTCATCTTGTCTCAGGAAAAGCTGGGGCTCCAGGTGCTTTGCCAGTCAAACCCAGTTGTCACTGAGGTCCCGGTCCCTCTGCCAGCCCGGGAGGAGCGGGAGGCCGCAGGTTGTGGTGGCTCCGGGTGATGTTGTCCCGTGGCCGTGTCTGCAGAACCCACTGGAGGGCAGCACAGGCTGCTCCGAGCCCCTGTGCTCCGGGGGTGTTGCCAGCTGTCTCCAAACTTCCATCCCGCATTTTACGGTGCTAGGTTTCTGCCTTTTATTTTCTTAGCCTGATGATTATTTGGGTTAGACTTTCAGAGCAAGAATCCGGTGGAGTTCACGTAGGTTGTTTCAGCCTGGCTGTGAAATGCAAAAGGGCTCTACTGTTACGAACAAACTGTCTGATCCAGCGAGGCGGGTTATGGATAAACCACAAATAGCACTGCTGAGGCTGTAGAAGAAGGAAAGAAATACAGGGCTGAGCTTTGGTTATTAAGGGCCCCAGCTAAAGGATATGAAAACATCTTCAGACTGTAGCGAGCTGTGTCTGTGTGCTCCATTGTAAGTTGTTAGGTCTGTCTGCAGGTTGCTTCAGCCATGGAGAAGTGGAAGACAGCAATCCGTGAGGCCCAGACCTTCTCCCGTATGCACGTGCTGCTCGGGATGCTGGATGCCTGTATCAAGTGGGATATGTCGGCAGAGAATGCCAGATGCAAAGTGTGTCGCAAGAAAGGTATGCATTCCTGCCCCGAGCCTGCGTAACAGTCGGGCGCTGTCACCTCTCCATGCCCTGCTTAGGCAACATGCCCTTGTAGTCTGTCACTCTGTCTCTGGGTGTATTTTCAGTTTTGGACATCATGATTTACAGTCAGAAGCGTAGATCTCACAGAAGCATTTGACCCTGACTCCAGTAAACCCTCCTTACGAAACCAGTACATGGTCTTACAGAACATTGCAGAGCTGCTGTCCCCTGGACATTTGGGGTACTTGGACACAAGTCATCTATGAGTCCTTCTGGGAACACTTGTGTCATTGTCCATTCCCTGGTTTCATTTTGGAGTTGGAATGGTTTTCAGGTCTCCCAGGCTTGTCAGTTAATCTTTTACAGAAGGAACAAGCAAGGAGACGTTGGGAAGGTTTTTATTCTTCGTAGCCACATGGGGCGGAGGTGGGTGATGCTGTCTGGAGGCGAGACTGGGCTTGAGCTGGAAGCAGCAGACGCTTTGCCTCTCATGTGTGAGCAGAGAAACGAAGCTACGTGCCTTTGGCTGCTGCTCTGCTAAGGCTGGGGAAGTAACCAAAAGGTGACAAGGGACCTTCTCTGTGTGAATGACAGGATGAAGGGCTTTAGAGTGTTGCAGGTGGAGGGGCAAGCAGCAGGGGCGTCACCAGTGACAGAGTGCTGGTATTTGTTCTGCCATAACCTCTCCTTTTGGATGGAAGCCTGGAGAAAAGAACTTGGTAGTACATTCTGCCTCGTGTGCTTTTTGTCTCACTTTTTCTATTTGCTGAAGCAGTGGTGGGAAATGAGGGCAGACAGACCTCTGGGGGAACACTGGGCCGCTCGTTTACTAAAAGGCTGTGCCATCCACCTCTTCAGAGCAATAAGGGCTGAATTGGTACAACATCCTTCTTCACTGTGGAGCCTCGGGGATGTTCCAAACCCATGCAAAACCAAATATTGTCTTGTCTGCTGTTGAGAGGAGATTCGAGGCAGATGTAAGAGGGGGCTCACCCGAGACTGACAGGTTGTAGTTTTGCAGAACTGAAGAACTGGGATGTTAGAGAAAGTGACGTGCTGGCAAGCTCTCTGCAACTCTGCTTTTTTTCCTCTTCAGTAAATGAAATAGCTGGCTCAGGATTGTACCCCCGTTGCCCTGCATCAGTGAGAAGTACAGAGAGGCCAGTTCTGCTGCATGCTGATGTTCTGTGTAGGCTGGCTACCTTAAGCAGAAAGACAATGCTGTGCAGGTCGACCAGATTGAAGCCAGAATAATAATAGCTGTGTTTATAGCTTCTAGCTAAGCTCTTGGGCATTTTTGCAGCAAATTGCTCTTTCCCTGTGTTTGGCTTGAGACTTAGCCTGGGTAAAAACTCTTTGGCAGGTTTCAAACCGGCACGGGACTCTGCATTGTTTTGTTTATTTTTAAACGCCGCTTGGCTTCCACTGCAGCGGTGGAACAGAGAGGGAAGGGTCCCTGCCGTCAGAGGGCACCTTGCACCTTTCTCTTGCTTGGTCCTGGCCTCCAGCGCTGCAGCAGCTTCAGCTTCTCGCGGGAGTGAGGCTGCAGTGCTCAGTTACAAGTGTGTCGCCCTCTCCCAGGTGAGGATGACAAGCTGATCCTGTGTGATGAGTGTAACAAAGCCTTCCACCTCTTCTGCCTGCGACCAGCGCTCTATGAGATACCCGACGGCGAATGGCAGTGCCCAGCCTGCCAGCCTTCCACCGCCAGGCGCAGCTCGCGGGACAGGTGAGCCACCCTCCCTTCCCTTGCGCCGCCACCCAGCTCGGCTCTAGCCTGGCTTTCACCAGGCGACCCAAGCAGGCTGAGACACAGCCCCTTTCATGGGCTCCAACCAGCCCAGTTAGCTCAATGGCACTGGAACAATAGAAAAGCAATTTTTTCAGCCTGTAACGTTAGCACACCTGTGTTGTACTGACCCATGACAAATTCAGGGGTTTTAATAACTAACTTCAGTTTGGCAGTGAAAACAAGCACAAAACGTAGCCAAAACTGGATGCACCGAGGGCTGTTGTTTTCTTTGACCCAGCAGCTGGCTGGGTTGCTTTTTCATGGGAGTGTAGTCGGTGGCACTGCAGCCCCACAGTCCGTTGGGCTATGTGCTTTTGTCAAGTGAGAGCAGATGTTACTGCAGGCTGCAGCTCAGCCCCTACCCTGCTAGTACAAATCAGGCTACAAAATGCTGCTCTGATGGTTTTCTGGACCCGATGAGGACTCCTGCCTCGTTAAGGCAAAGGTACGGAGGAAACATGAGCAGAGGGGGAATCCAAGTTCTGTGCAGCAGAAATTAGCAGTTGCTTCCTGGCAGTAAGGGGTTGAACTGTTTTTTGAAATGCAAGCTGGAGGTTAAATGTATGTGCGATGTATTTTTCTGTTAACAATGTACGTCCTCTGCCGATTGGGACTGCGCTGCACGTACCCGCTTGTCAGCGAGGTGAGGCCATCAGATGGCATCTGAGGCTATCAAATGACATCCCAAGCATAAGCAGCCAACAGAAGCTCCCTTCCAGAGCAGCAGCACAAGAGGTGTACCAGCTTGTAACGTGCAGGTGGCGTATGGCCTTAAAAGTATCACTTACTCCCTCGGCACCACTGGGGAGTTCATCAGGCTTGTGTGACGGGGCAGCAGTGCAGCTGTTGTGGCCTGAGATGGGGGTGACTTTGATGTGGCAGAGCCACCTTCAAGCTGCTTGGCTCCTGGAGGAGAGCCATCAGGTGGGGTAACACCTTTCCTGTTATCTGCTCTCTGCTTTTCTCCTCCTAGCTGAGGCAGGGAAAAAATGTCCAGCTGGGAGCATTTTTGCCCCCCGTGCCCGTACTGTGGGAGCTTATTCTTGGTCCTTTTACTGCTCAAGGTCCTCTTTCTCCAGAGGATTGAAACTCCCACACCAGCTTTGCCTTTGTCCCCTTTTGCCCATGCGTGAGGTTTTGTTTTCCTGATTTTGTAATGGTTTGAATGCTTTAACAGACCCGTGTGAGAAGTCAGAACTGTCCTGGGCAGGGAGTCTCTGTGGCTTCTGACATCAGCACCTAAGAAGTACTGACACCCTGCTCGCTAATAAATACAAGCTCAGCTGTGAATAATACTAAATGAGGTCTGATTCCTGTAGTGCACGTGCGAGTGGCATGGCACGTAATGGGAAGATATTCCAGCAGAAACAAAAGAGCCCTCTTTTGGAAACTACTTGGGCCAGGGCTGCTGACCTGGGTAATATGGCATTGCGTCCCCCCCAGGGCAGAGTAATCGCACAGCAGTGACAAGCTTAAAATCTGTTACCCCATGGCCAAGGTGCCCAGATCAGCAAAACATACACAGATTCAGCTGCTGGGGATTTTCAGCCCAGATGTGCAGATGATAGTCTGGGAAGTGTCCTTGACCTGTAGCTATGACTCCGTACTCTCTGAATCCCAGCAGCGGCTCCAGTCTCAGACTGGTGCTTGTCCTACACGGAGGTGCTCAGCACCTCTCTGCCCGTGAACAGGCAGTACAGGGTGCCCGGGGACTCCAATGCCCAGATTTTGGTACAACAGATGTGTTTACCTGCCTTACTCTAGGAACTATGCAGAGGATTCTGTTGAAGATGAAGATGGAGAAGGTGAGGAAGCTTCTGATGAACCAGACGCTGAGGAGGAAGAAGAAGAGGAAGAAGATTATGAAGTTGCTGGACTGAAATGTAAGGCTTTGACCATGCAAGAAAGTAACAGAAAATATTTAGCATCCAAAGTATGGACCCTGTGTGGGACTTGGGCTTTTCCTCACACAGAGCAGGTTCTTCCTTGGGGACAGGGGAAGATGTCACAGGGCAAGGCTGTGGTGGTGCAGCACGTTACCTGGGGAGCTGGAGCCAGCTCTCTTCCTGTGGTGGTAGAGTAAGCACCAGATTGAAACCACAGGGTGCTCTTGCTCACTGCCCACTCACTCCCCGAGGACGCTGCTGGAACCATGAGGAGTGCGGTGGGGCTGCCGGGGCAGGGTGAGGCAACGGCATTGTCGGTTACGGTCCGTGTGCTTACAGGGTTTGTTGGTAATCGGGTGCTTAATAGATGCTTGTGGAGCTTTACCTGCAACCCCCTCTCCTTCCTTTTCCTCTTCCTACCAGCTCATAACCTCTTAAATTTCTAGTGATTTGGCCAGGGGCATTTTCCAAGAGTAGGACTAGTGTTTCCTCTGCCCGTTCCATGGGAAGGAGCCAGACTCGAGGTGAGCTGTGGCCTGGGGTGCCAGCACCCTCCGGCAGCATGCAGAGACCCCTCGGGATGCCCGGATGGATCATTCTTGGGCAGCTGAGTCAAATAAAAATAGCATTTCCTAGGCTTCTTGCTGACGGCTTCTCCACTTAAGCACTTTTGGACGTGTGTCCACTTTGCTTTTAGGGGAATTTAACTCAGTCTCATTTGGGCAACTTCCTGCACTGAAAAGATCCATCTCGGCCTGGCACATGGCCAGCATTTGGGCTCTGTCAAAATGCCGTCAACTGACTTCAAATTAACTGCAGAATGTCTTAACCAGGGCTGATGGTGGGACCCAAAAAGATGATCCCATCTTCTTCCAAGGGTTTCCATCCAGTTCCGTCATAGAATGGTTAGAGTTAGAACCAGTCCTGATTCCCCTGCTTTATTCTGGTTTCAGGGATGTTTGCTGACACCCTGGCTGTGTACGCTGCTTGTTGTTCTGCGGTGTATCCGTGTCCACACTTGGAGTGTGTTCAGCCTGTGTTGCTCGGCCAAGTCAGGAGCTGAGCCAAGGTTTCCAAACAATAGCAAAAGAGGGCTGCAGTCACTAAAAATAAAGCTCTAAATGCAACCCCTGGTTTTAAAGAGCATTAACATGAAAAGGTCGCTGTGGAAAACTTTTGTTTGAATAGAGAAGTCCCGTTAATCCTCGTGGCGTTTATCCTGAGGGATATAACCTAGAATGCTGGGCTGTCAGACACGTAACACGTGCCGCACACTTGACACAGGCGGAGCGACAGAGGCAGACGTCCCGCTGCCCCGACACACGCTGCTGCTGCGGGGGGCCCGGCAGCATGATTTATGGGCCGGGGCTGGATTAGGGGCCGCAGATGAAGCGCTGGATACAGCTCGCTGAAGGACGTGTGACCAGGTGGAAGGAGCTTGGCTGGGGAAGAAAACCGACACATTCCTCTTGATACGGAGGGGTCATGGCAGAAACTTAAGAGGAGGGAGCACGTCAGCACGCCTGCCTTTCCATCAGTGGCAGGCTCTGACAGGCAAGCTGAGGCGAGTGCCTTCCTGTGGGATAGAGCGCAGCAGCCCCAGTCTCAGTGAATAAAATCCCATTGTTTCCCACTGGCAGCACGTGGAGCAGCTCCCGGCTGCGGAAACTCGACACTTTTCAGGGCAGCTTACCGGCTGGCGTACCCACTGTGTGGGGCAGTGCTTGGGAACACTCCTAAAAAAACCGTTCCCAGAGCAGTGAGGAGCGAGGGGGCAGCAGGGTAGCTGGGCAGATGGCGAGTTTCTGCTCCCAGGTCTTTGATAAAGGACGTTGCAGCTTTATTTGAGACAACTCTCTGTCCTTGGATCGCTTCCCCTGCCTTCCCTCAAGTCTTGGTGTGTCAGGGTCTCGGCGCTTGGTTCTGCAGGCGGAGGCGCTGGCGGTTGCAGCCCTACCTGTGGCAGAGGGGTTGGGGTTGGAAGCTCCCAGGTCTCCCCCAGAGCTAGAGAGTCTGCTGGTGCTGTTGGGTGCTGTGTGTGATCACCTTTCAGCAGGAGGCTGTTGCCAGCCAGCAGTGGCCCCTTGGAGAGCGTGTTGGGTGAGGACGGGCTGACGAGGAGCTGGATCCCTGTAGTATCCGGGCGCTTGCTGGCTCCTCGGCGTGGGTCCGCCCGGCGCACCTAGCTGGGCCAGGGGGCTCCTGATCTCCTCTTCCAGGTTAATTCATTCCTCTAAGGACGTGGCTCATGTGTTTCAGTGAGACCCAGGAAGGCAGCCCAGGGCAAGCAGAGCACAGCCATGTACTCCTCGAGGCAAGGAAGGCACCAAAGGAAGAAGCAGTCGCTGCACCCTGCCAGGGGACCACGGCAGCGGGCTCCGCCTGTCAACGGCGCAGACATTGATGAGCTGGTAAGAGCCAAATTGCTCCCCCGGGGCTGCTCACATCAGGAGTTATAAAGGAAACGGGTGTCACACGTCCTCCCCTTCCCGGAGAAATACCCCAAATCGCGTTGTGGAGCCTGGGCCGGGCGAGGAGCGGGTTAACAAAGGAGGCACGTCCTTAAGGGCCTGGTACAAACGGAGCACAGATATGCCAGGCATCTCTCCCCAGCCGCTTTCACACATTGTCCCCCTTGAGTAGCAGGCAGCCTGCAGCTTGTTAAAGGGTTTTAAATAGTCTCCATATGTCTCTGCAGAGAGGTGGGGGGACTGAGGGGGTCCTGGATGGTCAGAGAATGCCAGCAATGTTGGACCCTTGCTCCTCAGCCTTGGCCATTTTCTGACAGTTGTTGCCCGTGTAGTCACTCCCCAACCTCCAGGACATAATTTGGCTGGTTTAGGTTTCACTTGACATTTAAAGAATAAAACCTTATGCTCCTGAACAGAGCAATCCTGTGTATGCCTGCAAGGCAGCGAGCTGTGCTGTTTGTCCTGGGGAGGGACATGCCGCAGAGGATATGTGAGGATTCTCTAGCCCCACGGGCACGTCAGAAGCCCCTGCTAGATCTGCCATCTGTCCACTGAGCAGCACTCAGTGGGTGCTGGTGGGTCCTGCCACTTCTCCCGAGCAACCTCTGGACTCCCTGCTTCTGAGGCTGGGTGTGGAGGGGGTGGCCAGTGGATCCTCGAACTGGTCTGTGTCACAGATTGCAGAGCAACTGAAGCAGCGAGCCCAGCGTAGGCTTGGAGGGATGTTCAGATGGGGACGATCTCACTGGAACAGCTGGTTCGGGGTCTGTGACAAAACACTAACTTAGGGAAGAGGACTGTGCTGGGGCTCTTGCCCTCGCTGTTTGTCTTGGGAAGAGACTGACGCTGGCTCAGTAGTAGTGCCCTTGTGGAGTCGTCCTGGCATTTGACGTACCCTCAGCAGTGGTGCCTCACCAGCTCAGCGCTCAGAGCTGCCGAGACATCCCCACGCTGGTGGCTGTCCTGCTGTGGGTCCCTGGCAAATGGCTGACCTTGTGTCCAGGGACAGCAACACTCAAGGCATCAGCTGCTCTTTGGCATTCAAGGTGGCATGGTTGGCTCCCCCGTGCCAGTACAGCAGCACCGGTGCTCTCTGCCGCTCGCAGGCTGTCTGCCGGGGGCTCCAGGAGGCAGGGAGAGGGAGCACACTCTCTCCATTTGCTGTCATTTATTCTTTGGCTGCTTGTTTTGACCATGCTGTCATTGAACCCATCTTGAAAAAGCTTGCTGCCCCCTGGGAAAAGGCCGGCTGCATGTGAGCTATTCCCATCGGGGCTTCTGGATGAGGCTCCCGTTCTGTAACTCGAGCTGCCGCTGCGTGTCTTGGCTGTTGCCATCAAAGGTCCCACAGCACAGCAGTTTGCCTCTTGATTATTGTGAAAGATGGCTGCATTTGAAAGCCTTCAACTTTGTTTCTGCAGCAGTACTGCCCATCCCCGCCCCTTGAGACACTACCTTGTAAGCGAGAAGGCTGAAAAGTTCTGCTAAAAAACGGCTTCTCTCTCAAAACTGTTTGCTGAAGGTTAAAGCCCGTAGCGGTTCCCCTCCTTTCAACAGTATCCTTTGTGTGGGCAGGTCCTTCAAACAAAGAAGATGGCACGGCGCCAGAACCTGGAGTTGCAGAAGTGTGAGGAGATCCTCAGCAAGCTCATCAAGTACCGCTTCAGCTGGCCCTTCAGGTGAGGGCAGGTGGCCTCCTCCGTGGGCACGGGCGGTGGGTGGGTGTGGGTTGGCCAGGTGGCCCCTCTGCGGGGTGACGGCTGCCCGACTCGGGTCTCAAAAGCAGGTTATAGATGGGAAGAAAAGGAGCGAAGCTGCTCCAGAAGACACCACCACACGCTGTCAGTCCTCTGCTGGACTGAAGACGTCGGGCACTTCTGTGGTGCTGTGACAGGGTGGGAGGCTGTGGGATGAAGAGGGGAGGCTGGGGTGGGTGCTTTCCGCAGCCCCCAGGGTTTGCAGGGTGCTCTGTGGGCAGTGGGACGGGCACAGCCGTACCCACCATGTGCCAGTCCCGGTGCCTGGGCCAGCTCTCTGGGCAGGACAAGCTGCTGTCCTTCCTATCATCGTGCCACGGCTGCTCCGGGGCTGACACGTCTGTAGCGCTGTGGGGGTGCTGCTTGGGGCTGTTAGGGTGGGGGGGTTTCTGCTAGGGCTGCCCCCGCTGCAAAGCGGGTGGGGGGGATTCTCACCCCTCTTACAGCTCTGCACTGCGTGCGGCCGGGGCCATCGTTCTCCTGTCTTTGTGGCTCTTCGTTCGGCAGGGAGCCAGTGACCACAGAGGAAGCTGAAGATTACTTTGAGGTCATCAGCAGCCCTATGGACTTCCAGACTATGCAGGGCAAGTGCTCTTGTGGCAACTACCGCTCCGTGCAGGAGTTCCTGTCCGACATGAAGCAGGTGTTCTCCAACGCTGAGTGCTACAACCAGAACAAGAGTCATGTACTGTCCTGCGTGGAGAAGACGGAACAGTGTTTGATTGACATGGTGCACAAACACCTGCCTGGCCACACGTACGCACGCAGGAAACGAAAGAAGCTCTCTGCCAGGTGCCAGGGACTGGAGGAGCAAGAAGGGGACAGTGAGTCAGAGCCGCTTGAACATTTCCGGGGGCGGAAAAGGAAGAAATGAGGGATGGGGAGAGTGGGGGGAGAGCCAGAGCTGGAGCAGGCCTTCTGGTGCTGTCGGGCAGCAAGGTGGGTTGTCTGAAGGGAGCTGGGAAGCAGCGGGCACTTCCCTGTTAATCCAGTCTTCCCTTTGGTTGGTCCTACTTTTAATTTTTCTGCGATTTCCTCAAGTATTTGGTCATCCATTGAGTGAACAGAGACGATTTACTGCTTCCTGCAAAATCCACATAGCTCTGAACGAGCCTGTCCTGCTGGGAGGGGACGGTGGGAGGGGAGGGGAAGGCCTGGCCAAAGCCTGGCTGGGCAAGGGAGCACGAAGCCTTCTCCAGCCCAGGCGCTCCTGGCTTCCTTGGGATGAGCCCCTTCCCTCCCCTCCGCCAGCAGCCGGAGCACGGTGGGACCTCTGTGTCTGCTGCCCGTGATGTGAAACCGGCCTTGAGCTGGTGCAGGGAGGGATCACGTTGCTCTGCGGAAGGACTGGCTGCGATCAGGCCAATGGGCTGCTAGTTCTTGTATGTATATATTTATATGGTGTTAATTTTGAGCCCCCAGTGAAGGGCTGCATAGGGCGAGCAAGCACTTACATTTATGGAGATAACGGCTTTCACCAGCATCCTACAGGATTGGCTTTGAGGTGCTCTTGCTTTTCCCCTCTCTCTTCTCGGGGAGCGATCTCTAGAGGTTGCACTCCAAAGAGGGCTCTTCTGAGCCCAGCTCTTCACACGTACACGGCGAAGAGGAGTCAGTTGGCTTCTCTGCTCACCTCGAACAGCACACAATCATGTAGCCCATTGGATGATCCCAGTTCTAGAGCAAACTGGAAGGCAGGGTTTTCTGCGGGCCCTGTAGAGAGCTCCAGGGCCAGGGGAGCAGCAGAAACATGGTCTGTGTAACTTTTTAAATTAATTTTCTAGTTAAAAGTGGCTTGTTTCTAGCTGTGATCTTGTACAAAGAACACCTGTAAGATACTGTTGTCTTGCTTTGGCACATGTACAGTTTATATGAAATCGTGTTTGCTTTATATCCCCCCCCCCCCCCCCCAAACAATTTTTCACACAACAGCT
>VZRU01009771.1:212939-268149 GCA_013398155.1 Pedionomus torquatus | reverse complement strand
TAGAGCGCCAGGAGACGGGAGGTTGTGAGTTCGCGTCCCGCCTCCTCGCTCTGCGGGAGAGCGGCTCCGAATTGCGGCCGGCGGCCTCCGGGGCTGGCTCAGCAACGCCGCCGGCCGCCTCTGCGGAGGGGACGAAGAGCCCGGAGGCCAGCCTGGGTTCCGCCCAGCAGTGGTGCCGCCAAGGGAAGAAAGTGGCAGTTGGCCGGGACAGGATTAAAAGACCAAAATGCTACATTGTTCTGCCCTGTTTGCCCGTTTCTCACTTGGTTTTAACTTTTCACAGTGTTTCCCAGTATAACATGGCACTTCTTTCTTTCTTTAATCATTACAAAGGTGAGGCCCAACGGCAGAGCCCACTGCTGCCTGCGGATGTCTCCTGTGAGGGACATGGCTTCACAAACAGTACCAGGCACCATTACAATTTGGGAGTCAAGCAGAGCTGACTCCCAAGCACAGTTTTCAGCATTATCTATGATTCTATCTATGAAGTGTGACCAGCAGGTCATAGGAGGTGCTTCTCCCCCTCTACTCTGAGCTTGTGAGACCCCACCTGGAGTACTGGGTCCAGCTCTGGAGTCCTCAACATACAAAGGACGTGGTCCTGTTGGAACGGGTCCAGTGGAGGGCCATGAAGATGATCAGAGGGATGGAGCACCTCCTATGAAGACGGGCTGAGGGAGCTGGGGCTGTTCAGCTTGGAGAAGAGAAGGCTCCAGGGAGACCTTACAGCAGCCTTACAGTATCTGAAGGGAGCCTACAGGAGAGCAGGAGAGGGACTCTTTGTCAGGAAGTATAAAACAAGGGGTAATGGTTTTAAACTAGAAGAAGGGAGATTTAGATTGGATATTAGGAAGAAATTCTTTCCTGTGAGGGTGGTGAGGCACTGGAACAGGCTGCCCAGGGAAGCTGTGGATGCCCCATCCCTGGAGGTGTTTAAGGCCAGGCTGGATGGGGCTTTGAGCAACCTGGTCTAGTGGGAGGTGTCCCTGCCCATGGTGGGGGGGTTGGAACTCGATGATCTTTAAGGTCCCTTCCAACTCTAACCGTTCTATGATTCTATGACTCCATGCCACTCCATTTATCTGATGGCTAGCAGCAGGTGAAGTCCCTCTCCTGCTCTCTGGGGCCTCCTGGGATGTAATGGAGGCCCCTCAAGCATTTCCACAGTGATGGTGTCATGAAGTGGCCGACATGGGGGTTTGTGCTTCTGCCTTCAGGTGCTAATCTGTTCTGTCCACTGTGGGAAGCAGAGCATGCATGTATGCCTTGCTGCTGCACCTGCAGAAACGTGTAGCCTATGTATCATTTATTACTAAAGATCGCTTTCATGCATACATACAAAGCAACAAATAAATATTTTACTAGCAACTTTATTCTTGGCAAATTACAAGTTTTGAGTGTCTTAACCATAATACTTAATAACAATATGATTTGTTCTGTGCAATTTTACATACTGCATATGCATTTTAAAGTTTTACATCTGAAAATTAGGGAATTAAAAGATTTGCAATTCAGATCCTTTCTCAAGACACATTGCCTTTAAACTAAAATTTTTGAGAAAATTATAAGTGGCTAAACCTTTTTTCTGTTGAATTTGAGCAAACAGCCTTGTGTAGACCCTGCCTTACAGGAGAGTACTTCTAGATATGCTCAGGTAGGTCCTCATTAAAGAGATGTAAAGTTATTTGACACTGTAATCATGGTATCTACTCGAGAATTTTTGCAGCCACATCCTATTTCTCAGAAACAAAAAAAAAGAAAAAGGCAAGCTAAACAAGCCTAAAATCACAACTTAACATTCATTTGAATTGTCTAGCTTTGAGTTTCTTGTGTTGTTGGGGTTTTTTTATTGTTGTTCAAAATACATGCCTTGGGATATTAAGCCCCAGTTCACATTACCAGAATTAAAACCTCATGTTCACATGAAAAAAAAAAATCTTTTGAAATTTCTTAGTATAATAAAATAAAAATTTAAAACAGTGAGATCTGTATCCTTCTGAAACTCTACTTAGGTATTAATTACCTTAAGCAGTTAATGAATTTTCATAAAGTTCTGTCATGTAGAGGACCTTTCATGTAGAAGACCTCTCATGTAAGAATTGATTGTATCACTGACTTTGATCCCGATCTAAGTAAAAAAAAGAAATGCTCAGCAACGCAAGTAGGCTTACATAGGTAGAGGCATAAATAAAAAAAAAAAAGTTTGATGAAGCAGGACATGGGCTTGGGAGGTCTTAGCAGGAGGTCTTTCCCAGCAAGATCAAACCTGAAGGACACAAAGACAGTGAGGAGTGCTCCAGTTAGAAGCAGATGGCAACAGCATTGGTTGCAGCGAGGGTGGAGGTACTCCTTTCACAAAGGTGTCCAGCAGCCAGCCGAAGAAGGCAACAGGCGCAACTAGTTTCCTGGGATGCTAGTCCCCAGTGGACACACCATTGGGTCCAAAAGCAGTCCTTGGTGAAAGAAAGACAGAGGTTTCCAGGCAGAATTAGATCAGCTAATTCTTCTTCCTCTGACCCTAAACATTACCCAAAAAATTAATAAATAGGAGAAGACTGTAAAGCCAGCAATTGATTTTTGTATAGATTTCCTCACTTCAGATCACTGTAATAAGAAGAGACTGATGTGCAGAAACTCCATTTGCTTGTTGCCTTCGAGGAAGCATGCAAAGTTCTGGCAGGCTGCAGGAGGCAGCTTGCTATGACAAAGCTGCAGAAAGTCAAGAATTATGGCCAGTGAACCAGCAAGTAGGGTTATAAGCAGGTTTATGACACAGTGTTTTTCCTAGCCTCTATGAAAGGTATAAGCTTCGCAGAGTAATGTTAACTATAGGGCAGAGATATAGACATAGCCTATTTCAGATGCGTGTTAAGAAGACATGCAAGGTTTCACAGGGAAAGCACTAAAAAAATTGCAAATCCATGAGAAAACAGTAGACATATGGGTAGTTTTATGCCCTTATTAGTGCACAATAACTAGAGCTATAGGGCTATTTAAATTTCATGTCACTAATGAAGAAACAAGATAAATGAAAACAACTTAATTGAAGTGGGTTTTTTAATATGAAATTTTATTAATATAGTTCAGAAATATTTATGACTACTAGTCAGAAGAAGACTTTAAAAAAATCTGTGACAGGGAGCATTATAATTTAGAAAATGTGTAAAAATAAAGTATGATAATGAAATCTGGTTAATAATTTAACTAGTTCGGCATATTGTTAGTTATACAGAAAGAAGTAGTTTAGTAAATCTCGAGAAACTCAGAAAAAAGTAATTAATGCCATGCAACTTGTGTTATTTATAATAACTATTGTTATTTGAGCGTTTTTCTGTAGGAGATTTCCCCTTAGAAACACCCCAGTGCTGCAAGGGCTGATTATAAACACAAATAAAGTAAGCACCTTCTAGAAGAAGTGTGGGCTGAGCAAAGAATGGACAGTTTGCATCTGTCTATCCTTTTGGACACAGGGCCCTAGGAATAGAAAACAGCAGCAGCAATATGCCGCTTCCCTGCCTCTTTCTCTTTCATTAAGCAGGGCCAAATGAGAGAAAAGTTCACATCTCACTTTCCTCGGGCTTTTAGAATTAGGGGATTTCAAATCACAAATCAGATCAGCAGTGCACACCCTTCTCATGGGCATGGCATTTCCTTAATTGCCTTCACTCTTCCATCATTACTTTCCTTACACCACTTGGAAGTGCAAAGCAAGCAATCTTACCAGTGTACTGAACCAAAAATCAATGTGCCGTTGCTGGTTGTAGAACACACTATTTTACCACAAGCTGCTTTGCAGACCTCTTTGCCAACATCCCTCATTAAACAGCAGAAGTGCCGGGTCTGTCTCACTTCAAGGAAAAGGCACTGTTTTGCATAAAGTTTAAGAATCAATGTTACAGCACCTTCTCTGTGAGAACATCTTCGTACACTTTGAAATTGTTCTACTATTTATGCTCATGTTAATTCATTGCATTGCCTGTAAAAGCATTTGTATGCAGGGAGAGAAGGCAAAATAGAAGCATAAATACTTAAACCATCATCTAAAATTATTAAGGAAAGCCTGTTTGGTTTCTAATAGGAAAAATTTAGATAAATGCATTCACTTACTAAGAGACCCACATCACTGCATAATTCCACAGGCTTAAGGAGCAAGCTCACCAGCATTACTGGTTTCCTGATCATCAGTATACCTAAAAAAAGAAATCGCAGGGAGAATATTCCCCTCTCTTTACCTTTCTCCTAATCTCCAACCTTCTTCTTCTTTGGAAGTTTGGGGTTGTGGTGGTTTAATTCATTTTTTAGTTTAATGCTACATTGATCACCATTTTTTATTAATTTGGATAATCTACCATTTCAGAAGTGGTGTCAGGAACGTGATCAGTGATTGCACTGAACGTGGCTTACACAAAATCAAGCATTTTTCCCTGCAGTATTCTTTCTCTTAAGGAATCTTTACATAAATGCAAAAAGCTATTAATAAACAATCAATTAGCTATAGATCACTGATTGGGTTTCTAAAAGTCAACTCTTTTGGAAATAAATTATGGACTATTTTCTTCCCTTAAATTTTTATTGACATTTTGTGCAGCAGAATGCTATTTTAGCTATTGAAAACTGAAATGCAAATAAATATTTGAATATGTCAACTCACTGCTTTATAGAGTTGGCTGTATGCAACAGTGTTTCCTAAAATTATAATTTTGTTTAATGATTGCTGTGTCAAGATTATTATTATGTATACTCAGAAAAATGATGTCCTTTTTTCTCATTCCAGGACTTCACTATGGTTTGGTTAAGTGTGAGTGACAGAACCATCATTCTTTCCTCATTTGTAGGGAAATGAGGTAGCATCCAAAGGATTTTTTTGTTGGTTTATGTTTATTTATTTTTTTCTTACCACAAAATCCATTATTTTAGATGATATTGCCTAAGAGTGTAGACAAACCATAGGAAAGCAAATTGAGCAGGGTCAATACCTCTGCTACTACTTAACAGGCTTCTTGGTTGTTGTCCTATAGACGCCAACATGTCACATTCTTATCATCCTGATCACTCCTGTGGACCAGCATGGCAGTACACAAACATATTTCTATGCATTACTGGAAAAATTCTCACTTTGTAGGGGTATAAAAAAGCAGATTTGAAGGGGACTTTTGAGTGGAGCCCGTTGTACAAGCTCTTTTTCTTATTCCTCTGTACTCCTGAGCAATGCACAAAAAATTCTGCTCCTGGAAGAATAAATTGGAATCTGCCATACAAAAGAAGTCATCCTATGACTTCAGTTGGACTAGTGATCAAAGCAACCATATCACACTTCAATACAGGAGTAACAGCTTCTGGATTCACCTCTTTTTGCCATAACTCCCTGCCTTTTTCTAAGCCATGCTATGTTCCATTCTGCCAATATGCAGTCCATGACCCCTAAAGACTGGAAAATCCCAGAAGAGTACAGAAGGATCCAATACAGTGTGGGAGAGAGACATTGTGCAAAGACACAGAATCCAGTTTGACTTCTAAAAATTAAGCAGAAAAGAAAATCAGCCAGACATCTTTGATGGTTTAATTTAGAAAATGAACAGAAAAAAATCCTTTTGGGATAAGTTTAGCACTTAGGTATATACTAGTGAAACCTAAACACTCAGGAGAGAGCTATTGCACGTCTCAGCATAGAGGAGGAAAGAAGCAATTGTTTCAGTTTGGCATTTCGCTTACAATGAGCCAGTTTTAACTCCCGCTCCAGGCCCCTGGCTGCTCTAGCCCAGCCTCAGAGAAGCCTTGGCTTCAGCAAAGCACTGGGCCACCTTTGCAGCAGGCATGCCCACAGCATCCTCTCCACCAACAGAGGCTGGTGCTCTAACCCACGCAGCTTTGGATACCAGTTCCTATGGACTTGCTGATGGTAACTCATTTCAGTACAGTTGTCTGTCTGATGAAGAAAGAGGAGGATGGATTTTTATGAACAAGACCTCTTCTGTTGCTTGCTTGCTTGTTGAAATCAGTGAGTGAAGCACCGGGAGCTGCTGAGAAGAGATTACACTTATCACAGGTGAACAAGAAGAGGGCTGCAAGGAGGAGATACCAGAAACGACTCCTGGGGACAAGGTCATAAAGGAGACTTGCGTTTGTTATCATCATGTTTCCCTGTGTGCTCTCAGACAGCTCAGGCTTTTATGTTTAGAGGCGCATTGGTTGGAGGAGTAAGGGGAGAAGAGAGAGTTGGGAGTAAGAAGACTTTTGTGATTGCTTTCTGCTAAGTAATTAGTATCGATATATTTTTGTTTCAGAGGCCTCAGGGATAATAGAGCTTTAGGAAATGTGTGGATTTCACTTGCCTGTTTGCTTTACAGCTATAATTGAGAATTTCTTTTTCTAAAAGGGGGAAAAAAAAGGTGCTAAATGTGCCTTGGGAGAGGTGATGGAAAATATTATGACAGTAGTCAAGATGATTGCAAACACGGTAAGGCTGAAATGTGTTCAGCTGACCTAGCTAAGCATGAATAATACATCACTTCATTTGACTACAATATTACTGGTCAAATTCCAAACATAACAAGGTGATTTCCATAACCAAATTGTTGTGGTATTAGATACTAACAATTTAGATGTTACAAGAAAAATATGCTACAATACTACGTTTCTAAAGAAAGAGTACTAAGCATCGTGTTTCAAAGCAGTCCTTCTTATAGGGCAAGCACCTTTCCTTCTCTAATATAAAGTTGTCAGAGACTGCAGGTTTTTTAATATCACAAGAAGAGCAATTCCCTCCAAATTACAAACATCTGAGGAGATTTAAAGGCAACAAATTCTATGGGAAGGAGCAGAGGCAATGGTAATTTTACCAACAGATTACAAATAGAAAGTGATCACACCATTGATTATATTGACTTCTACTATTGAAACTATCGTTGTAAAGATATTTTACTCATTTAGCAATTGTCTTGAAGAGCAAATTTAATGGTAGTAAAGAATGTTCAGGAGCTACCAAGGACTTGATTGTAGGTTGCAATACTTTCAAGCCGAATTATAGGGCTTTATCTCCCCTTGTCTTCCCTCCCTGGACGTAAAGGGAGAGTTAGGAAAGAAATATGCTGGAAAGGATTGCCAGGTCTTGCATTAAAGCTTGGAGAGACTGAACCGGGTTTTGTTTTGTATACCTATCAGAATCCTGGGCAAAGGCAAACAAATACAGCTATGAAATATGTCCTCTGGAAATCTACTGTTTGTGCATGTGTGTTTGGTGTTTTCACCAAAAGTTTACTTGCTTCTTTTTTAAGTGTGAAGAGCACAGAACAGCCATTATTTTCCTAAGAGGTGTTAATTGCCTTCAATAGATATGCAGTTCTGCTCTTTTGCCTGGTGGTATGAATCCAATGTGTATTCAGATAAGACTATATAGGGAGAAATCAGGCCATTTGAGCTCACAGTAAGTTAACAAAATATTAAGAACATTTACTTCGGATTCTGAGCTCTGACTCTGAAATGGGTTTTATATGCCTATGCCAAATACTTTACATCTAAATCACAGATTAAAACACATATGCATTAAAATAGTCAGTTGAGAAAACATCTTCAAAAGTGTTGTCAAATAAAAGCCCAAGTTATTATACATCTACAATAAACAGGAAAAATTTAAAATTTGCATTTAAATGCAAATCTAAATTTATTAATATAATAGAATTTTTGACGTTATGTTGTACACCTTTCTTTTTTAATGTCATGAGATGTGANAACTGCAGCTCAGCAAGGGCAGTGCAGCTCTTCAAAACCTAAAGATCTGCTTATAAAAAACAAAAAAAAAAAACCAAACCTTGAGATCTTTAAATCCTTGGTGTGAAGAATGTGTTTTGGAGTCCTGGACGAGAGCAAACAAATACAACTGTGGAATATATCCTCTAGAAACATATTGTTCCTGCACATGTGTTCTATTTTTTCACCAAAAGTGTCTGTGGCTCTTTAGCCTGTGTGAAGAATGCAGCACAGCCGTGTTTTCATAATAGATGCTAATTGCCTTGAATACATATGCATTTCTCTCCTTTTGCCCAGTGGTGTGAATTCAGGATAACAGGCCTATTCTTTCCATTCTCTATATATAGACTTTACAGACTGCAGTTAAGAGAACTACTCTACTGAGAAGGAGCAATTTACGTGCATATACATTTATGGGAATTGTCCTGATAGACACACACAGACATTTTTTTCTCATTTAGTATCCAAAAGTCATTCATTGCCATTAATTTCAGGTGCATTTTTTTCTTGCTGACTCTCTTAGTTCTCAGTATTTCTTCCATTGAAATTTTTTACAGTGTCATTTCCAATCACATGGGGGTTTTTTGGTTTTTGGTGGGTTGGTTTGTTTGTTTGTTTTGTGGCTTTTTTATATTGGCAAAGTTGAGAAAAGTCACAGGGTAAAATTTTGACCTGGTTGGTATGAATAGCAAGATTTCCGTTGGCTGTCCAAAAGCCACAATTTACCTGACTGGGTGTTGCAGAAACAGAATTAGTGGCAGAGAACCTAGTGTAAGTACACTGTGCTGACAAAAGGAAGTTCAAAAAGAGCCAGAGAAGAGGTTCCTTTCAGGTGGTTCTTTCATATTTAAAAATCTGAAAACACTTTCCCCTTATAAAAATGACATATTTGCCTAGTTAATACAACAAGCAGTGCTTCCACTGTGATCCTTTTTTCTACACCCCTGCCTTTCCAGTTAGGTACGCGTGCGCACACGCTCTCACAAGTACCAAGTCAAATGGTACAGCGACTGGCTGAAAGGCTCTGCTAAGAAGGTTTTGTTACTAAACAGCTGCTCTCCTACTTTAGCATTATTCATGAGCCTGGCAACTTCTTCCTCTTCTGACAGTGAATCTGTTGTGCACATGAAAGAGGTGGGGCACTCCTCTCTGTCTTTGAACATGCGAATAAGAGAAAATACGGTGTTTAATAAACAGTAGCTATCATTATTACCATTTTGTTATCTTATAACCCAATCCTTCTTTACAAGGTTTCATCTTAAGAATGATGAAAGGAAAACAGAAAATACAAAAAGCTTGTCAAAGGATAGACGTATTTATGAACTGTAAACCTTGTTACATCAAACAACTATTATGGCAGAGAGAAAATTAAACAAATTTCAGTTGTTCAGGTATTTTGAGGTAAATCAAGCATCGGAGCTGTATTCATAACTTTCTTACAGATTTACATATGTAAATCATTTAAATTAGAGAGGCTACAACACCACTGTCTTGTTAAAAAGCAAAATATTTTTAAACAATCAGTCACTCTTCAACATGTGTCTGAAATTTTGGACACTATAGCTATAAGCAAAAATGAGCACATTCCTCAGATTCCTGCTTGCAAAAGTCATCTCTGCTCCTAGGAAGCTCCTTGGAACCTCTCTTGTGCCTGGCAAACAAGTCAGATTTTTTAACAAAAAGAATAAAATTACATGGGAAGTGGTTTCCATGATCAAAAAATGTAATAAACATTATTTACTCATAAAAATATATGGAAGGAATTTCAAAACTGCTAAATGTAATGTAATACAGTCCAGAAGTGAAGTAATTAATATTTTATAGAAATGTCTGTATTTCGAGACACATTAATCACACAGATTGCATTCAGAAAGCTGACTGGTTGATTTTGCTCTTTACTTTAAAAAGAGAACATTTATTTTCACTTTTCTAAAAATGTCTTTTTAGCTTTGCCTGAAAAATAAAAGTAACTGTTCATTTCTTTTTCCAGTTAAATGTTACCTGGAATACTTGAAGAGTCGGTGGGACAGCAAATGGTTGCCTTGTCCAGAGGCTTGCCAGCTGCAGGGTAGGCCATTTTTGCTGAGAAACACCCCACAGGAATCTATGCGTGTCCTTAGTCTTCACTGGGTTCGACTAAGTCTCCTGTTCAATCAGTGGGATATTTGCCAATAACACCACTAGGATCCACATTTCTCCCATCATGCATGTATACGATTCTTTACTATAGTATGGTGCAAGCCTTGAGTGGCAAATAACCTGCAGCAGAGCTGAGCCAAACCTATGTCAAGAATACAGATATAGAAAGAACTCTTACCCAGACACTTACATGGTTTCCCCACCTTACATTGGGAGATGCAACCCATTGTGGCCAAACAATGAAAAATGGTAACTCCTCCGTCAGCTGCCAAAAAACCCCTTTTTTCCCCCAGGAGAGGTAACCAGATTCTCTGGCATGTGCCACCCGTTGTGCGTCACGTGAATTGCTGACATCTGCCTCAGGCGTTTAAAATTTCTTTCAAGAGTGCTCTGCAGGCGTTATAGCTCTGGATCACAGTACAGAAGGAAGTATTAAATCGCTTAGGGCCAGATTGTAAAAATAGCAATACATATATAAAACAGAACACAAACATATTCAGAAAAATTCGATCAGCCTACTAGCAGGGCACTTGTATGCCCTTAACAGTAAGGGATCTTGGACTCTGGTTCCAGGGCTGTAAACTGTTTCACTTCTATTTTTCTTTAGAATTGTCTGATATAGGGTGGATAGGAAAATCAGCATTTCAGCATCCTCCCTTACAACTGGTGTCCTAACCACAGTGTAAGGCTCTTCTTTACTCAGCCATGTGAGTCTTTCCTTCCTTTCTGCCCGGAGGAAAACTCCAATAGAGATGCTCTTGTCTGTTGTTTGGATCCTTCCATGGAAACAAAAATAGAAATTTGAATACTCTCCACCTGAAGCGAAAGGGTAAAGACGACATTGAATGTATACAATTCCCTGTTTCCCAGGTGACTTCCCACTGTGCTCAACTCTTTGAACAGACAGGTTGTTCAAAGGAGGAGTTGCATGTCCTCTAAGATGGCTTGCCTAACTTCCTTTGGACATCTTTACACCTCTCTCTATTCAACAGATGGTCTTTTGAATAGCAAGGACCTGCATGAATTATTAAGGCAAGCTTGAGCCTCTAGTCTGGTTTCGGATCCCATTCTTAACACCAGGTACTTTAAAATTACAAGCTGTGGTACCTAATTTATAGGTGCTTTTGCCTTTTTACTGTAACTAAATCTTCATTTTTACAGCTCTGATTTTCAGCTCAAATTGACAAACAAATTGCAGTGTCATCTCTCAGGTTATTGTCAGGCTTCATTAATTTCAGATCTCTACAAAGCCTAGTAACCATTAGAAAAATGCATAGTACTCTTGCTATCATTATTTTTCCTTAAGGTAACAGGCCTAAACGCCCCTGTATATCTCAACTTCCTACACGTTGGTAATTCATTTGAGCCACGTTCAACATTTAAAGTTTGTAAAGTTAAGCATATATTTCAGTGATTAGAGGGTCACATCTTCTCCGTGTGTAATGGATAAGAGGAAATGACATTGAAAGAATTAATATCCATCATTATTTTTCCATGCTTTTCTTTTTCTGGCATGTACTTAAATTCCAGGCAGCCACTTAATGACTCGATAGGTAGATAAAGTGGCTTTACTAAGATATGCCATATGTAGCAGGATGATTATAGTTTCCATTTGTACGTTAAGTCTATAGTGAACAATGCGTATCAACCCCTAAAATACAAAAAGTTGTACTTTCTGCTTCCATTTTCTAAAAAGGAAGATGCCTGCCTTAGGTGATTTAATTTCAGTTTGGTTGCTGTAAACTTCAGATCGTGTTGTGAATTTCTTTAACAATCCTGCCTGGACAACCTGAACAAAGAAAAGCTTGTCATTCATTTGCTTTAAAATAATTTCCAAAGATCTGCAAATAATTCACAAAAAAATCGAGGACAGACTTTTTAGTAGGGCTTTTTGTGATAGGACAAGGATAACAGCTTTTAAATAAAAGAGAGTAGATTTAGACTGGATATAAGGAAGAAATGTTTTACAATGGCAGTGGTGAAACACTGGCACAGGTTGCTAAGAGATGTGGTAGATGCCCCATCCCTGGAAACATTGAAGGTCAGGTTGGACGGGACTCTGAACAACCTGATGTAGTTGAAATATCCCTGCTCATTGCAGCGGAAGGTGGACTAGATGGCTTTTAAAGATCCCTTCCAACCCAAACTGTTCTACAATTCTATAAATCTATAAATGCATGTCCTTGATTCTAGGAAAACTGATTCCTTTGCATAAAGATTTAGCATTGTTTTGTGGTTTGTTTTGTTTGTTTTTTCACTGAGTGATTACCATGTTCCCTTTCATTTGCTCTTATAGCTGCAGTGAGAATACTCTGAAAACAAGTTGCCCTACTGCAGTTTTCATAAATCTTAGAAAAATCATGTGCTTAATATAACATTCATACTTCTGAGTAAATCAGTAAGAAAATCCTTACCAATTGTTTACATTTCCAAGGTTGCAAGAGTCAAAAGAGTAACTTGAGAGGCTGTCAGTAGTATTCTACTTTATCTATCATTTAAATAAATGCAATCTGTGAAATGATTGCTATATGTTCTCTTGTGTCAGGTAAGGTTTCTCCTTGGTTCTTGACTTTTCAAATATACCAGTCATCCTCTTTATTCGTCTTTTAAATGTGCAATTTTAATATATCTTCCAGAAGTATGTAAATCTGTGAGGTTTTTTTGAAGCATGGTGATCTTAGGGCATTTTAATAATGTAAGTAATATTCTTATAGCCTTTTACATTTTAATATAAACATCAGTAACTTAATTCAGTTCAGACAATGTGTTTATTTTTATGCTGTAATCTAATTGAGCATTCTTACTCCACTTCCCCTCATGCAGATTCCGTGACGTTTGTACTACAGATAGAGTGCTACCTTGATATGGATACTCAGTTTTCAATGTATTTCTTTGAAACACAAGCTCTTTAACTCTTTTCCCTGTTTTCTAATTGAAGTCCTCCAATACACACTTCCCGAGGCTGAAGAATGAAGTCCAGGCCTGGCATTAAAAGGAGTAAACCCAGACCTCGACACAGCCTGCCTGCCAAGCGCTGCAAAAACTTACTAGCACTTCCTCAGTGCTCAAAGTGGTTCCTAATTCTGCTGAGTAAGCCATTCTAATATGTGACACATGTAACATTGAAAATTACTTACAGATAAGGCAAAGCATACATCTATGGGAGCATTTCCTATTGCTGAAATTGTAACCACAGGGATTTTAAACTGGGGTAGTTTAGCTGTTCAAAATCTTTTACTTCAATTAAGATTTTTGAGTGAGTTGATGTCACTTTCAATAGACTTTGAAAATAGGAAGGTTTTTTTCATATGGTACATTTTGAAAATAATGGACCGGGTGTAGAAATACAATCCTGAAGAGCTACTCGACCATGAATATCTCCTCAGACCCTCCAAATACACTGAGAAGTCCGTGACCTCTTGCCACTCATGTCCTTTAATATGTTGGCACAGTCAGCAGAAAGTGCAGAGGTGGTAGCAGGAAAAGTCAGCGCAAGCAATATAACGTGAAGGGATCTGCTTTTCCTGAAAACAAAACCAGCATATTCACTGGTCATAACATAGGTCAAAAACCTCTGATTGTCAAATCCAGGTTTCAGAACCAGCTCTACTAACAAATTCCTGGATAGATCCATATATTACAGAGAACTAATAGCTTAATGCTACATTTTAAGTATTTTAGCAGTACCATCAGCCATCAGCTTGCAACTAACCACATGAAACCATCACTATTGTAACATTTACTCAACCTTGGCAAAATTCTCCTCTCATTTTAAAAGATCAGACAATACTGTGAATGAATAAAGTAAACTTAAGTTCCTAAGTTCTCCAAATTGTGAAGATTTTTTTTCCACATGTATTTCTTTTAAAATGCTGATAAAATCAGGTTTCTTGTGGGATTGCTTAAGACCTTCAAGGATCTATGCTGAACAAAGAAAACCTACTTTTTTAAAGAATTAACATATCAGGAAAGGAATTTCTATTCTTGTTTTTTAATCACTTTCAAAAATTATACAAGCCTGTAAAACCACATTCTGATACTGTCACCTCTAGCAATTTTTACCCAGTATTTGACATTGACATAGTTTTCACAACTTTATTTTCAAAAATAGAAATAACGAATGTCTCAAAAAAGAAAAAAAAAAAAACTGGCTCAAGCATAACCTGCTGAAGACAGCAGCAGAGAAGTACACTAACAGAAAAGAGCAAAACACTTAACTAAAACCTTATCTGAACTCTAAGTAGGACAGTGTCCTTTAATTTGTCAAAAAAAAAGTGGTTAGACAAAGAACTTGCTATCTCCTCCTGATAACCAGTAAGATAAATAGTGAGACATGTTTTCTACTGTCTTCAGATTCCTAGAAGGATGTGCATATTCCTTTTATTATGAGGACTTTTCAGCCACAATGTAGAAATGTGACCTTTTTTGCTTCAACTTATGTTTTTTATCCAAGAACACTTAAAACCTGCAGGCAGTACAAAATGCTCAGTAGCTGCTTTTGAGAGCACTTCACCTGGGATGCAGGCAACTGTGTATTTTTAAGTTCAAACAATTTTTTCTTGCAGCCCCCACAGCCTGACAGTAGGGCTCTGTCCATGACCTACCATCACAGCAGTATTTGTCAGGTTGGATCCTTCAGTCTACTAAATCCAGATTAAAGGGAATCTGAAGGTTTGCAAGTGACTAGGCTAAGGAGACTTTCTGGCCTTGTTCCAGGCACTCCCTGGCAGGCAGCAACCGGTGGCTTCCCGTTCTTCCGAAAACTACGCGAGGTCAAAGCAAGCCCTGACACAAGCTAGAATTCTTCCATAAAAGCAGAAAAACTACAGATCTTGCAACAGCCACTGATCGTGGAGTGAATGATGGATCTTCCATCCCCAAACAAGTCCCTGTGGCAGGGACAGCAAGGAGAGGCACAAAGCTGCCTCTGGGACACCTCAGGATTCCTTCATGCCAAAGGTACCCTTAATAGCACATTTACAAGTGCACCAGAGTTACTTTATGTCATTTTAAGATGCACTGGGGATCTGTCAAGACGATGTAGAGATCACATCCAGGAAGTCAACAGACCTAAACCACTCTTTCTTTAGCTGTCACTTACTTGCCGGGCAAGAGGTGACTCAGAAAAATATTCAAGGTTCATGGCAGATAACACCTGAATACAAGTTTCAGAGCAGTTTAAGGTAATCCCTGTGCAAGCAGGGGATTACCCTCAGTTATCTGCTGTAGCTGGCCCTGCTTTGAGCAGGACATTGTTCCCAACAAGGTCTGAAGATCCCTTCCAAACTACATGATTCTTCAATTTTGCAAGTATCAATCAGTGTAACAACATTGCTAGTACCTCTGAATTCATGGTCGGTAATGAAAGCACTAGAAAATCCATACACCCCTTCAGAATTTGCATTTTAAATCAGAAACTTTGGAAAAGAGTTGCAGGCTTAAGCAGAAGTTTGGAAAGCCTGTCTAGCACTGTAATTTTTACTTCTCTGGTGTACTTCAGAAAGAAAGTAAGAACTGATTTGTTTATGCTCTCTGTGTATTTGCAGCAGAGAATATCTGGATGGTAAAGGATTCCTTAGTCTAGTAGTCAAGAAAATAATGATTATAGGCTGCTGACTTTTTTATTTTTGTAATCCATTCATTTGGTGTAAAGTAGCATTTCAGAAGAACCAAGAAAATTACAATTTTCAGTACAAGTATATCTGAAAAGAAAAAAAAAAGATTAAAGGAATGTGGGAACTTTTAAGCTGTGAGAATATTTCATTTCAACCTTTGCTAAATGTTTTTCAAAATTGCTTCAATTTTTTTTCATTAAGGTACTTTTAAAATGAAGGTGTAAACCTTTTCTGTAGCAATTCTACTGAGAAATTGAAAAATATTTTAAAAGAAGAAAGCTTAAAAGAGTTTATTTGGCCAGTTGAAGAAATAAATTAATTTTCTTTATAGAAAAGATACTACAAATTAACCCAATATATCCTTATCTTTTTTTGTCTCTTTGAATATAAAAGCCAATCTACATTGTCCCAGCATGAGCTTCCACCCATATTTTATGCAGGCTTACTGGCACATTATGGGGTTCTGGATGCATTATTGTCCTGTATCTATTGAAAGAAAAACTCCACCACTCACCCAGCTTAAGTAAGAGACATAGTGGATGAAAATTATCAAACTAGATAACAGCTGGGAAAAAAATCAAGGTGCAGATATTGAAATATAATAATATTTAATATTTACAGTAGCTCACCAAAGCTCATGTAATTTTCTATGCAAACAAGATTTTCTTGTTCTTTGAAACATGCTGTAATTCAGTTAGGGTTATGGTCTCTGCTATGAAGTAGTTGAGACCAAATGATACTATTCTCCTCTGGTCTTAGAAAAATCAATGAATCTGGCCAATAAAATTCAGCATCAGGGGATTCTCAGCAATCAGCCACAAGTGCTGAATCACTTATTGTAGGAGACTAGAGCAAGTGCTTCTCTGTTGATTTCTCTCTTGATTTTTACATCCACAATTGACCCTGTCAGAATCAAATCTCAAGCTTCCATTTCCAGAAAAGAATTAAAATGGAACACAGTGGAGACAGGAATTCACCTAGAAGAATAAAAAGGTTTATTTTGTGACTAAGCATTAAATTAAATAGCAATAGATATTTTCAGCAAACTAGCCCTGCAAAGACTTGACGCTCCATGCCAGCTGGAGACTTTGATTCCTAACACAGTTATGGAATTTCACACTCTACCTTCATTTATTCATACAAAAATTACTAACATTACCATGGCACCACAGAACTTCATTGTATTTTACTGCAGATATTTATATTCATTTAGCTCTGTTCATTACTGTGACAGTGTAATGTATACTTTTGAATATATTAATCACAGCTGTAATGGGACATAAAGGAAACAGAATATGTTCCTGTAATAATATATTGGAAGTTTAATTTCAATTTAATATGCTCTAGAATCAGGCAAATTATAGATAGAAAGCATTTAATTAAATGGATTACTCTGGCTGTGCCCATTGTATCTCTGTTAACAGCACACAGATGCATATATCATTTGCCAGATCCAGTTGACCCTGGCCTTGGCAAAGCCCATTGGGGTGTCCATCCCATCCTTTGGAAGGAGCACCCTGAGCTGTACCAATGTCTTTGCAATCTGCAACCAGAAGCTTTTCTACTATGCGAAGTTCGGTAAACTCCCCCACCTTGGATATCACCTCTGATCACTCCAGTGTGTACTAAATAATCTATGCATCAATTTTTGCTGTCCTTCAGGCTCCATCCTGAAACTGAGGGGCAGCCAGCCCACTTTAAAGCCATCCCCCATCTCCATCAAATAGCTTGGCAAACTGAGAGGAGGTCTAGCATGCCTCGTCTGGCCCATACCCATGCACAGGAGAAGAGCAGGCCTGCTTCTCTCTGTACACCAGGCTTCAGCTATAGTCCAAATGGTTTTGTGTTTTTTGAGTGCCAGACATGGACAAAAGAAGCCAACACCAACACAAGCACAGCACTCCAGACCTGCCGTGGCCAGATATATTGATTAGCTATTGCAGCACCTGGACAAGGATGTGTCACAATACCTGTGTCACAATGCCAATCTAGTGTTAAACATTCCTCTCTGCAGAAAAAACTTTTACATTTTACCACCTTAAATGTACACCTATAGACAATTTAACAAGGCATTATTAAGATGCCTGCAAAGGATCCTTCCGTGTCTTCTCACTTTCAAGAGGCTCAGGTGCCATTACCATTATACTAACCAAGTTCCCCTTCTCCTGTCCAGGTATTCTGCTCTTTTTCAACACACATAGGGTAGCACTCTCTTCCTCACAGCAAACATTTGTGATGTTGAGTTAACTGTCTTCTCTGCAGATGGCACAACTCTTGGGCTATAGATCACATGAATAGTCTGTCAGGGTCCGCACAGGGAGTTACCAACAACTCTCCCTTCCCAAATTTCCTTATTCTGAGAAGATATACGTTTGGGAGCTGTACTAATGGAGAGCCTCACCAAGGTGCTGGTGACGTGGGAAACCAGAAAACAAGTGGGTGGGACATGGCCCCTCTCAAAACCTGGCACAGAACCCTGCTATTGTCCCCTTGCCTGGCATCACTTCCACAGGAAGAAAGCTATAGTGATCAACCTGTCCCACTGTCCCAGTGGGTGGCCAGGAAACCCCTGTCTAGAGTTATTTGATACTGTGCAGAGCCATACCCTGTTCTGCTAGTGAGCTAGCAACGAGGAGGTGACCAGAACCACAGGTAGAAAATCCCCAAGGGGAAGGATGAAACTTGTGCTTCAACAAGCCCATGACTCAAGCCGAGGCCAGAAGAAGGGAGAGATGCCTGACAGGATGTCTAGCTAGGGTGGGGAGGGCCTGATCACAACCAGACCATGGCATGTAATCATAACAGCGTCCTGCCAGGTAATGGTTTACCAATCTGAATGGTGTGTTTGCATTCAGAAGTTGCATAGAACAACCTGAACATGCTGCCATGGCAGCTAATCCAGGCTGGCATAGAAGGGGGAAGGAGGGTTGTGTGTGCAGGTCATCTGCAGATGCCTGGGAAGGTCTATGTCCACCAGGAAAGAAACGCCTTCTAGCACTGGAGTCAGCCACAGCAACAACCTGGCCATGGCACAGCGTTACCAGGTGGAGTTCCCAGCCAACGTGCTACACCTACCACTGCTTCTCCATAGCACAGACAATGGCTCCATCCACAAGCAGTCCAGAACTCCCATTCATCCAGGAGAAGGGAAGAGCAGATGGATGGGAAAGGGGAGAGTTGTTTCTGAAAGGCTCCCTTTCTCCCCAAGGGCACTATGTCCTTATTTTGCCTTGTCTTTGCCTGGATAGAAATTGCCCATCATTATCAAATCCCAAATCTAAGCAGAGTGGTCTCCCATCACCTACACAACCCTTGCTCCCCACTGCCTAAACAGTATGCATGCTCACCACGACTCAGCTCCCCTCCAGATGTTTCAGCTCCTTATGAAGGGGAGAGGAGGACAACGCAGGTCTCCTGGATTCTGGACCCTGTCTGCAAACATTAGTGTCAGCTGCAAAGGTTAGTGGCACAGATGCAGATGCTTCTTTGGCCTTAAAAGCCTCTTCCTTACTGTGTGAGCAGCCAGCCTAGGGCAGATCTGCCAGAGTACAGTCCTGTCAGGCAGCCTCCTTGCCAAAGCAGTGAAGAATCCTCATCTCTGTACTGGTGAGTGTCTGAATCTCTGCTGAGCTTAGGTTGCTCCTAAGTGTTTTGCTACTTCTGTGGTGCCAAATAGCTGGTACTTAACAGCTTTTTACAATGAGTGAACATGTGTAAAGAGTGAGGACGTGGTGGGCTTCAAGAAGCCATCAAGAATTGGCAGACTTGCAACTGAGCCTCACCCAGTTATGTTGCTTAGTTTGTAAGGAGCACTGGGATGCAACTGGGCATGACTGAAGCACCTCTACCTGCACAGGTTGCCTTAGAAAGGGAGCCCAGGGTGCAATCCGGCACACGTGACACCTTGGCAATGGCGATCATCAGTGGTCTAGGACTTCCAAACAAAACCCACAGTGCTCCGGTTTAGCAGAGCAGATAACTCTGAAAAAAAAATGTTGCTGCTAAAAATGTAGCACGTCATCATTGGAAAAAAATAAGTCTGACCACAAACTTCCAGTCAGACTTGCCTGTCTCTTGCCATCTGCCTGCTGACTCCTCTTCAAACTACGCTTTAGGTTCTGGATGTGAGGTGGGAAGTAGGAAGCCAGCAGGCCTGACACTGAGAAAGGACAGCTTATTGTGTGTTTCCCCTCCCCTTCCTCACCATGTGAATCATTTGCATTTGCCAAAAAGAACTGACAAAGGGAATGAAATGTTAGGATGAAGTGAAATAACACAGGAATTTATAGCAGAATGGTGTTCAATCACAGTCAGAGCCAGAAAGACCTTCAGAGTAAGTGTATTGTGTTTGAAGAGAGCCATGCTAATTCCTTGTTTATATGATAGACAGAGTTGTAGCAGAGCTCCAGATGAAAACAAACTTCTAGGCTATGCTGATGTTATATACACAAGCTATCAAAAAAACATAACACCGAGAAAAGCATGATATTATGTGAAACCAATCCATATAAATCTTTCATACTGTATATCTCCACCCTGGGAAGAGTACAAAGGATATGTGGTATGTCTAATGTATTGCTGAATTGAATATTCTTTTATATTTATTTACTAGCAGACAGGTACAGTGTACTGAATTTATAAACTGAATTTTGCTCTTCAGGCTTGTGAGTTCATAATGTGTGCAAGATATTTTCTCTGTAAAGATACTGAAAACAAACTTGTAACTTGTCTTACAAAGATGACTTTGAAATTTAGAAAAATATGGGATAAAATTCTATCTTTTCCAAATTCATCGTTATTAATTTTCACCAAAATTTAGGTTCATCATTTGAAATGAAAGGGTATGAATAATTTCCTGGACATTCAAATAAACTGATATGGCTCAGCTGTATCATATTCCAGTTAGTAACTGTTATAGGGGTTTTGTTCTGCAGATATTGCTTTAATCAGGTAAACTTATAACAAAGCCTAAGTAGTACTTTTTGTAGGATAGCTCTAAATAGCTGGCAATTGACACAGACCATTTCTGAAGATGTTCTTGAAATTTCCTTGAAATTGGCTCGATTGGAGAAAAAGAAATTTGACAGAGAAGGGAAAGAGAAAGGGTGAGAGATCAGAAGTTTAATGAAAGATGGGCAATGGTTGGTGCAGGAATCCTCCAGAAAAGGAAAATGCTGGATTCAGTGATCTGCTCCTCTGCTTGTTCCCTGCCTCTTCCATGAAATGCACATGAGTTTTCCCATGTTTTCTGCTGTGAAGAGAGAAACCCCCACAGCTTCTTCTTCCAGGCTCTTAGTGACACTGCTCTGATTGCATTTGCAGTACTTTTGTTGTAATAGAAGGTGGCACGAAAATGAAATGCAGAGGAGAGACCAAGCCTATGGACAGGGCACTGTAGAAACGAGGCATTTGTTTTCTTTCTCCCAAGGCAATCATCTTGTTTGTCAAATACAGTATTTGATTCTTTTCCTACTGAAATAAACTCTCACAAATTTAAGTAGTAAAGCAGCTTTGAACTTACAGCCACACGATCAGTATAGGATTTTTCTTCTATATCACGTGCTTAATTTTATAATTTTCCTCACTGTTGTGGATTGATTTTGAATCTATGGTCAAATTAGGAAGTTTGAGACAGAATATTTTCAATTTTAATGGATTTCTCTGGTGTTATTAAAAAAAAATTTGCTCTAAGTATTGACTGTAAAAGTTACAGAGCTGTAGATCATTTCCCCTGGGAGTTTTTTAGTATCCTTCCAATTAGTCAGTCAATAGGAAGTTCTTATAAACATGATAGTTTATTCTTCTCTAGGGATTTCCTTCTGCGCTATTCATCCAAGATATTTCCAGAGGAGGAAGAGAGCTTTTAAAGCATCTACTCCCCCAGTACAGCATTTATGATGACTAATATGCATCCCATGCTATGAATGATAAAGAAACTGCACAGTTATTTGCTCTTTTCTTTTAAGAATACTTGCTGTATTTTATTTCTAGACAATGGTCTCTTTTGGTGATACTCAGACAAATGACAATGGTCTCCAGCTACCGTCACTGACTTCCACCAAATATTTTTCTAGTGGTGGTGAAAATTATGCATATTTCTTAGTTACCTAATTTAATATAAATTCTTATTTCCTCTACTGCATAAACACCAAGTTTATATTATTCATGTCAATACTTTTTGTTATTATTCTTCTTATTAGATTCTAATGCCCCCCATATAAAGTAGGCTGTAACTGTATTTATATTCTAAAATATACATAAATTTATATGCAGAAAATATATAGAATACATATCCGAGACACTTCAGATTATTCTGTTCACAACAATTTTTCTTCATTCTAGGGAAAATGTCTAACAATAAAATCATAAAAAGCTCCTTCAGGGAGATAACTCTCTTCTAATTACATGAATTTATATAATTTGCATTATTTTACTTAAATGCAATAGGTTTACGTAGGATTCAATTCCTCAGTTAAAATAAAGGTCTGTGAAATATTGCATGTAGTCAGTCCTATATTGCAAATTTTCTTTCACAGAAAGAAAATACAAAGTAGTACAGGTTTTTTTCTCTTGCTACTTCCATTGTAGATAGGACAGACTACCGGAGCTTGGATCTCAGGTGATGAGGACACTCACGCCCTGCTGCTGAGCATGAGCCACCACAGTCATGCAGAGAGCACTGTACTCTGCCATGTGTGTTGGCCAGCTGTAGCACGATGCTACAGCTTTGCAATCTGGTCTCACGCTAGTGTATATTAATTCTGGTATTCAGATTAGTGTAGCAATATCTCATGCAGGCTTGAGCCAAAATTCCCTTATTGCTGATCTAGTGGCTTGGCCAAGAGGAGCAGCTCAGGCGGGGAAGATTCAGAGATCAAAATCAGCGCAGCTCAAAACCTGCTGCCACAGGCAATGTAGAGGCAACTGGCTCAAGTGGTGTATAGCAATTGACTTTGGCCTAGATGTTGCTAATAGCAAGAGTGAAGAACAGTCATTGAGACTGCTCTTTTGTGTCATACATAATCATAATGGTCTGCCTCTTATTTTGCTTACATTCAGCCTGCTAACTCAGTGGTAGTAGGGTGACTTGAACCAGCTTCCCACTTGAGCAGAAATCTAACTCTTCCAAAGTAAGATTAAAAAAAATAAAAGATGATGCAAAATAACTAAAAAACTGTCTGACCAATGAATTCAATGAATTGAATGAAGTCACTTTTCAGCCTTGATTTTATATATGGGACGGAGTGCAAATATATGGGACAGAGCATTGAAGAAAACAGGACTGTCATTTTTAGCATCTTGACTGCAGGTAAACCTGCAGTGTGTAACACGAAGCTGCACCCTGTGCTGAAGGGGGCAATCAGGTGAACTTCATGGCACACTTACAGTATGTTTTCAAAGCACAGTTCTACAAAATCTCATCCCCCCAAAAATGAAATCCTGTAGGTTCAAAATGTCTAGGAAGTAGAGTTTTAGAAGAGCTATTACGTTGAAAAATAAAAGAAACATATTCACACAGCTGTAAAATCTGTGTCAGAATTATTCAACAGAGCTTTTTATTAAATAAATGAAGGATATTTAACGCTAAATTCTAACCCTTGGGCAACACTCAAGTAGACCTGCCTTTCACAGAAAAAACCTAAGAAGTATCCTGCTAAGAGCATTTTCCACCTAAGCTGAAGTTTTCAAAGCCCATTGCAACCTGGAGAACAAAGTAGTGAATCTGCATAGTGACATATATTTACACGAACCCTATTTTTGCCTCATTCTAAGTCCTGTGAATCATCTTAAAAGGGACTGACAACAAACAGCAATAAATGGCATGTATGAATGCAGCTTCTTCCAAGACGGCATCCCCTACACATAATGCTCATAGAGCAAGATGCAACTGTCTTGGGGGCCTTGATTATGTAAGCAAGCATTCAATCCCCAATATACCTTTCTGGGTCTAATGTATACAGCCATATTATTCAAATCTTGGATGGAACACCTCAGTTTTTCAATAAAAGTCTGGCCACAACCCTAGTGAAGAAAGTAAAATTCAATTTTAAAAACAGAACTGCTAGAAGACAGTATATATAACAGTTGTTATTTTGCATTACCTTTTTATTTCTTCAGGGAGTTTTGTTCTATAAGTAGCTTTTTTCTTTTTCTAATTTTTGGTTATTCAACATAGTTCTTGTAGTAGCAAAGAGCAGATACAGAAAGGAGATCATAATAATTCAGAAACTTTCAAAAAGGAAGAAATGCTTTTATTTTAAAACTAACAATTTTGGATCGTGCAGTGTTTTAGCATTTGATGTTCACCTTCAGAACAGTCTTTGTTCTGGAGAAAATATTCAGTGAGCACTTCTAAAACAAAAGAAAAAGAAGTAGCAGTAGTGATTTGATAGAGGTTCCAGAGCCATAGGAGAAAAAAAAAATACTTAAATTCATGTTTACATCCCATCAGTGGCAGGAAAAAATAACTCTCTTAAATGTGTAGTTTGCCTTTTATTTCTAAAGAAAAAAATCTTTAGATCACAAAAATTACACCCCTTGAAAGATGTGTTTGTAATTTTTCATCACAGTGGCTGCCCACAAGGATTGTCAGGAATACCAGCCTGAGTCACTAGGCCTGGGAAAACACTCCTGGCAGAAGGTCCTTGATCCCTCTCCCTTAGAAAGTCAGCCATAACCTTGACCCATGAGGTCTCCTGTAGATGACTGTGCTTTGAGACCATTCCATCAACTTTTACCCGGGCAAAGCTCCCACAGACTCCCCAAGAGCAGTGTTTGGTCTGCATTAGCACTCCAGGCCTAGGACTTGAGTACAAACATATTGCTTCACTGGGACAGTGAAGTGACTGGTCATCCATTCACCAGCTTCCAGGGTGTCTTTCACTATGATGTCCAGGCAGCAGGTCCAAGATTAGTACAAGTTAGATATTGGGAAATATTTCTTTACTGAAAGGGTTGTCAGGTATTGGAATGGGCTGCCCAGGGAGGTGGTTGAGGTACCATCCCTGGAGGTATTCAAGAGAGAAGTTGACATGGTGCTCAGGGATATGGATTACTGTTGGGTGGTGTGGTGTGGTTTGGTTGGGTTTTTTTCCATTGGTTGGACCAGATGTTCTTAAAAGGTCCCTTTCAACCTAGGTGATTCTGTGATTCTGTATTTGCCAGTCAGTTTTGCTACTGACTTCCTATGAAATATTTACTCTAGTTCCACCAACGAAATGTGTGTCTTGAGGAAAAAAAGTGTACAGTAAAAAGTTTGCTGACATAAATTATTAATTCAAAGACATAGGTGAAGTTTTACTTAATGACCAGAGCACACAGTGAGTGTTCATGACTTTGGGGAGGATTGGGTCGCAGAAGTCCATGAGATTACTTTCATTAATGGTGCTGTTGGGAATTATGGTCTGCAATTCTTTAGCCTTATTCTGCAAGGCCAGGTGATGTAAGTGGGAATGATCAGAGCTGCAAAATGAGAGTCAGTACCTGTAAAAAAAGCATTACAGGCTCTTTCTGTGATGGCCTCCTGTTGGGTTTATTTGGGGTTAGACTGCCAAACAGTTCACTGCAGGTATCCATACAGCTGTGTGCTACCATTAATTAATGGTGAATGCCAGTTCATTTGTATTTTCAGCCCCTCATCTTACAGCTTCGCTTTTGTCCCCTACTCTGTTTGAGCCATGAACTTTGTGATTCTGTGTTCATGAATATACTAATAATATAAAAGATTGCAAATAGTCTGAGACCTGAGATTTGGGGTAAGGAATAGATGAAGTTTATAGGTACAGATTTACTGTCAAGGGGAATGGCCTTTCAGCTATTGTTAAATAAGTTAAATCTCAAAAAGGAGTGCCTATGCAGGTTCATATTTGCTATATGAATCATAATTGGAAAATCTCTAATATTTGTGATTAATTCCTTGATGACTAGAACAATTGAAAACTGAATTGGGAGGGCTATCATAAATTGAGATGGAGTTTTTCTTGTGGCTGTGAGCATGGACTCTAAAGAAGAGGTTTGGAGACTCCCAAGAGGTGTGGCACCTCCTGTCCTGTGAAGCCCCTACCACTGAGAAATTGTGTATGCTTTGCAGTGTCAGGCATGCAGTAACACAAGAAATAAAAATCACTGTGATTTTTCAAAATGCCTATATGCCTGCTTCCTGGTAAAGTAACAGTGCCAGACGTTCAGATGTTTTTGGAAACTATAATAGGAGACAACACACCAAACTATTTAAGGCTTAACTACCTGTAAAATCTGTCCCTTACCGCTCTATAATTTTTACAAAACCTTTTTAGCTACAGACATAGGTTTCATTCTACTGAGTTTGCTGGCAGAGCGGGGTTCACAGTCTAGCCATATTGCAGCAAATTTGCCCTAGTGTTAGTCCTTATGCTGACACTTTGATAAACTAGAACTCCAGCTCTGATGAGAAATTGCGTGATAATAATCTCTGGCAAACATTCACAAATAAAAAAGAGAAGTAGGGACAGCAGTGTAATGTATTGCTTCCCAGCATATGAGACAGTTCTTACTAGAGACATCTGGGCAGTACATCGCACTCTTGCTTTCTCTCCTCTTTGCACTCTCTCTCCCCCTTCACCTCCTTCTCTGCTTCTCAAACACACTTTTAATTTTGGGAATCAGAGATGCAATGAGATCAAACCCATAACTTAAGGTTAATTTTGCATAAAGTTAAAACAGAAAGCTGAAACTGTCGGTACACCTCATTCTTTAGCATAAATCAGGAGTAAAGAGCTGGGAAATCAGACCCTATAATCATAATGAACCAGAAACAGTGAGCATGATCAAATCAAACCACAGTTTAAATATGTGTAAATTAATTTTATCAGTGATTCACTTGATTTATTTTATTTAATTTATCTCTTATAATCACATTCCTTGTCAAATCACATTCAATACTTATTTTTTAACTTAGGATTTTTGATGAAACACACAGAACCCAGGGCTGTACCTAGAGTTATTTCTTTTGTTGGTCATGGAGTTTTTTATTTTAAAAAGCTCACAAATTCTTGAGCTGTCCTTTCCTTGATGCATGATGCAATCAAGCTCCCTAGGTTTCTTACAGCTCTTAGCATGCCCTTAATTACGACAAGTGACAGACACTCTTCCAAGCCTCATCCTCTCTAGTGAAGCACACAATTGACGTACAGTGTCACTGGCTGCTTCAAGCATCCAAAAGAAAAAGAAAAAGGTAAAAATTCAAGGAGAAGATAAGGTGCACATACTTTTCCAACCTTGACTGTTAATTAATATTGTTAGAACAATAGAAGGTACCATCACTATCAGATAATGGCTGAATATGTGTATGTTTTGCCTGTTCCTTCTACAGATGCACCATGTAAAAGACAAGAGTAAAAACCACATGCAGATAAGATAAGAACCAGTATTTGTGGAACAGTATCATGGGACTTATATTTTGAGTTTGGAAGAATTTCTATACTGATATATTCATTAAATGAATTGCTAACTGATGGATGCAATGCAACCATGAAAAATGGCTATGGAGCAAAACTTACGAAGACATACAAATTACTTTTAGAGCCCAAATTTCGTTCTGAAAATTGACTCAGATCTGAATTTCCAGCTCTTGGGTCATTATAAACATGTTTATATAACTGAAGATGCATGTAGGCACCTAGTATGGAGCTTTAAAATATCTACACCTGTTGAGCATTTTTAAGTATCCCACTAGGGTCCAGATTTCCAAAAGGACCTCAGCTTTATTGTTTCTAACAGAGGCAAAGCCCTGTATGTTGGGGACCATCTCTCCATATGTTAGTCTGTACACATACACATTCTTAGATAAGGAATCCTGGAACTGATATAGGTCCTTTAAAGCATGTAATGGAAATACAAGCTAAATCTATCACACTGCAACTGGAAGATTTGCCATAACTAACTTCACTTAGGGTGATATTTCATCTAAGTAACTTTTCATCATTTGCCATTAGAGCAATAAGAGACATAAGGAAAAAGACATAAATGGCAATAAGATTTTCATATTTCCCATCTGGTTCAAGAGAAAACATTACAATAATTCAAATCTCTCCTGTATTTCTTAAATAACATTGCTCCAGATTTTACCTGACAGAAAAATATATGTGTGACTTTATTAATGTAATTCACAAGAAAGAAGCCACCAAGATCTAAGTTGCTCATCTCTTAAATTTGTTGCAAAGTAGTTGTTTTCCTCAGTTAAATCTTCAGTCTGGAGTAAATGCAGGATTCCCACATGCTGTGGCTCCAGCTTTCAGGAGGAATTGTGATAATGGCAAAGAAGAAAATAGGAAGAAAATGGCAGAGTGTTGGGATTTTCCTGCACGCTTACTCCTGTTTAGCTGTTCCATCTCCTGTCAGAGCTGGAATGTGATTTTAGTGATGATTCTGGTTGTTCAATGTAAATGTACAATAACTACATGGTGCTGCACTGAGAGTCACCCCAGACTGAGAATCAGACCCAAAACGTGTCTCTGTGCTGGCTGAAGGAAAGGGAAATAAATGTTTGTGTGGAGATAAGAGGGGAAAACGGGAAAGCACATGTTGGAAGTGCCTTTTTATTAGAGCAGAAACTCCTTGACTTTCTGCCTCCCTCTGAAACCAAGAGGGATAGATAGAGGATAGAAATAGAATAGAAAGGAAAACCCTTAAAGTGTCTTCTGTTTTATCTTTAATTGAACTATGAAGTCCATTTTCTACTTTTCATTATCTATGTATTTCACTAATACAAGACTAGTGAATAATTTGGAGAATAAATGTATGAAATTATTACATTTAATTACTCAACAGCTTTCATTAATATTTTATATGCATAATTTTTATTACTTCTGAATAAATACAGTATTTCTTGTTTTAATGCTCTGTGTGTAAAAAGCTAACTAAAATACTTGTATTCTTTAAAAAAATTAATATAAAGAATGTACCAAATAACAAAATGCATTCATTAATATCAAGTAGAACAGTGTGTTATACTGGTTATAATTTGCCTACGTGCTTATATATCGTCCAGTCTTTACATTACGAAACAACACTGAAAATGCTGCAGATTGTGAAAAGAGCTATGATGAGCACTATTCCCACCCAACACTTGTGGTAAAAAGCTGCATTTCTTTTAGTGTGTTGTCCAACAAATCTTCTCTTACTTGTATTACTATCCAAATCTGAAAATATGGTTTATCTCGTCTTTCAATTTTTGGATGGCACTGTGTGCTCTGCAGATAATTTTCTGTGAGGCATGTGAAAATTATAAACAATTTATGTCCATATCTGTGCTATGAGAACATCTTTAATTGTTAAAGGAGAAACAAAATCTTTCCAGCCTCATGGAGAAGCACAAGTAAATTGGCCTTGGGTTTCTAACACTGCAGAGATATAGATTATTAAAAAATTATCAGCTGGGGGTTTCAAGAATAAACCGTAACACAAACATTTATATTGTTTTTGTGGTTAGGAAAGTCCTCTTAACAGTCTACACATTTGACTAAGTTTAATAACTCCAAATTTAATCTTAAACTATTTCTTCATTTGTCTTTACATTACACTGGGTAAATCTGAGGACAGTGGAATAAAATTTTCATGATGCGAGTCCGCTACAGGGAACATCTCTACCTCATGCTACACCAGCTCCAGGAAAGCTGCATGCTTGAGCAATGTCTTGCTGCAGTGTGTTGCAGCTGATCAGAAGTCCACAGCCCTCAGTCCTGCTAAGGTGTTAGCCTGGGAGAGACTGAAAAAACAGTATCTTTCCAGCAGTGTGTCCCCTAAGCTTCCTATGAGTAATTTATCACCTCTGAAAAGACTATGCCTCTTAACTCCCTGACCTAAACTGCACTGTAGCAGTTCTGCACCGCACTAAACTGACCTATAGGTGCACTGTACTGTTCAGAGGTTGTCACAGATGGTTGCCAATAGGTGTGAGTGACTTACCTTCAGGAGGGTCATACCTGGGCACTGAAAAACGACGTCTCTAAATGCATCTCTGTGTGCTGCAAAAATAGTGATAGTAACAGTCTCCATCATAGCAAGCAGCATCTTCCTGAGCAGGCATCAGGAAGAGATTGAGACTTGGATTCTGAGCGGTGTGTGGGAGAAGGGGTCTAATGGGAACCGGCAGTTCAAGAGCTGAGCATTCACATGCACGACTTTGACCACTAGGCCCTCTCCTGAAATGGCCCATTCAATGGAGGGCCAGTACTTCAGTCTTATGCAGATTTTAGAGGGGCCCAGATTCAGAGACTCTTCTCCAAGCTTTCCCTTGACCTGAAGACTGTGCAGTGTTACAGGTGCACAAGTGTGGGAGGGAGGCACAAGCTGTATTTCCCCTTTGTTAATATCCAGAACCCATCAGAAGGTTGTGCTGCATCAGTCAAATTAAATAGGTAAGCAGTTATCACTTAAGTATAACACTAATGTCTTATTAACTGCTACTGTATTTTAGAAATGTAAAAGAATCAGTGGTAAAGCATACTTCCAATTCCTATTGAAATTTTACTTAATCCTGCTTAAATTAAATTAATCTTGTTTGAATGCTGATGGAAAAAACACAATAGGAGGCCACCAAATACGTCCTTATATCATAGCAATTATTTGGAGCAGAATTAGAATTAACCTTATTCCTTTTATCTTTGTGCTAGCAAATCATTATTACTCTGCTCAAAATGTATGGAACGGGCCCTTCATTTCTGGAATCATATTTACTAAATTCACAAGTTATTTTATTTAATAGGTTGCATTTTTTCTTCCACTTTCAGAGTCCTATTTGTACATGTACTGTACATTGACATAAAACAGGAAAATAACAACTGACAGGCACTGTAGGATTGCAGTAATTATTTTAAAATAAGGCTGATTTGTTCTACTGCTTCTTTCCCTCAGGCCAATAGCTGGAGGCTAGTTATACTGCAATTCAACAAGCCAGAAGTAAAACACCTGTTGCATATGATTATTCTCTATTAAAATGCAATGAATAATTCAACATGAATATTTTTAAAAGCAGCATTGTTATCATGCCTCTCAGTTCTTAAGAAAGTGTCTGTAGCTGAAGAGGGAGAGATGGTCTGGTCAACCCAAAATATTGGCTGTGACCTATCAGGTACGTTAGTCCATCCTCTTTCTCATGCCTACCAAATACACAGCTCTGCTTTCCCCTGTCATTGATAGAGCAGTGATAGAGCTTCATGCAAATTATTGAACCCCAGAATGGTTTGGGTTGGAAGGGACCTTTAAAGGCCATGTATTCCAACTCCCCTGCTATGGGCAGAGACATTTTCAACTTACTCAAACCCCCATCCAACCTATCCTTGAAGGCTTCTGGGAATAATGTTTTGGTGATTTTCTGCTTTCTATTATTATATACATTGATCTAAGTGAGCAAAAAACCCCAGCTGAGCTAGATGATGGATTTGAGCAATGGTCATTCCAAACAGGCAATTCCAAAGTTAGGGAGGAGTAATTAAAGTGAATTTTGTAGCAATATGACTCGTGTTTCATCTGAAAAATTTTCCCTTTTCACTGAATTCAGGAGGTAATTTCCTACTGGATGCAGTGGCACCTAGATATATATTACTTGCCAGGTCAGTGATTCAGCGTATTTTCCAAGAATCCCTTTATTACTAAAATTTCTTGTCAGACAGGTAGTTTTCATGCATTGACACATTAAAGTATACACCACTTTGGGATTACCAAAAGTTCACAAGATCAGAAAGGGCTCAAATATGCCTACCAACTAATATAAAATAAAGAACATCCTCCTTAAACATACATGAAGAATGCTCAGCAGCTTGCAGCACTGGACTCTCATGAAATAAGAGGAAAATTCTTACCAGTACAAATAGATACATACTTAATATACATACTTATTTCATCTCACATGGCCCTCAAATTCTAAATTCTTACTTGTTTCAAGGTAGAGAGGTTGCATGTTTTCAGTCTCAAGGAAGGATCTACTGAAAGAGAGCTAAAGGAGCTCTGCTCATTATTAGTTGTAATAATAATAATAGTTTTACATCCTGTGACTCCTTGAGCACTGGATAAGCCATCCAGACTCTGCCATGGTTGAATTTTAACAAACATCCTCCTGAAATTCAAATTGGGTTGCTGTAACCATAAATTGCCAAGACTTCCACTTCTAAAAGCTTGTTCACTCAGAATGTGATTGACAGGGACAAGTTATATTATTCTTTCTATAGCTTTACACATTTATTGGTAAGACAATCAATAGTACCCATGACTCACAAATGGAAATAATGCTTTTGTTCAGATGCTGCCTACTGGCAGATCAGTCAGTGATATTTTCAGTGATTTTTAATATGCTTTCACAAACTAATCACTAAATTCATAGCCTCAGAGGGTGGCCTAATCCTGATTAGACCTGTATGAAAATGCTTGTATTCAGGGAAACCAGACACATTCTAGCATTGGCAGTGATATTTCTAATGGTCCCTATGTTTTTCAGTAATAGAAGAATATTTTAAGGAACTCATTTATTTCTGTAAAACAACATTTCTTCTCACTATTGTACAGAAATCTTTCTGGCTTTAAGATTAGGTGGAAAAGATGTTATCAAAATTCTCCCTCTGGGCCAGTACAGAAGATCCTCTGCCCACAACTTCTTCACTCTTTTTCTACAAAAGACTCACAGCTACTTAATTTGCAGGCTGTCTCACAGCAGGCTTTGTACTGTAGCAGGCTTTGCAATCATAAGTAACTTTAAACCAGCTACTGATACCATCTCTGCAAATGGGTAGTCCTGCATTTTTGCAAGTTTAGGACTTAAAAAGTTTTCACAAACTTTGATAAAGCTGGGAAGAAATACTGTAGAAGGTTTCTATTTAAATTTTCACATTTTTTTCTAAGCCGTTTTCTGCAATATTTTATGTTCAGGAATGCTGATAGCATGCTACTTTCAGCAGCTACCATTTTCATGTTGCCAGCCTCCTCCCTACCTGAGAAATCCATATTGGGGAGCACAAAACCAAGTTGAATTAGCCTTCTCTAGGTCAGGAACAGGACTTCCTAAGCTAGATGTTAGATCTACATGATCACATTTAGAAGATTCCTCATTTTTCATAGATTATTCCAAGCATTTTTTGGATTAGACATCTTCAGTTCCACAACTGAATGTACACAGCTGCAACAATGTCCTCTGGTTTGTTTTAAAACCCAATTTCTTCAGGTTCACCTTTATACTATGAGATTTATTCATTGATTACTTCCCATTTTCTTTTTCCATATCATTCATGATACTATGGACATCTATCCTCTCCCAGAAGTCGTATTACACTAGATGCACACAGAAGTTATGTAAAAAAAATAGAGTGCTTTTATTTTCCTGTTCTGTCCTTTTTTAAATCTCCTATATTCATTTAAAGACTAAATCATTAAACTTAAAGCATTAGTAAAGATATGGGAATACTACAGGTCCACAAAGCACTATAATAAACTTTTGGTTTTGCTTTTCTAAGTTTAATTAAATTGTCTGTGCATCATTGTGTTGTTTCCACAGAGAATCCTATAAAAGTATTTTCCTGAAGCACTGCAATTCTGTCCCATAGATGTCTCTCAGCAGTCCGTTTTGGCATCCAGCAGCCAAGTCCTCATCATCACCACACTGCCTTCATTTCCAGTGAAGAAAAGCTACATAACATCATCTCGCTTCCCAGCTGCAATACCATCTCCTGCAGTGACCTCCTCTGTGTTTGACGAGTTGGTTTCACTGTATAAGTTGATAGGAATATCTCCATAATTACACATGCAGCTACTAGTAGTCCATCTTTTTCCATAATGTCATGCTATGAGTGCCTGTAAGTGTCCACTCAGAGTTTCTAACCATGTGCACCGCCAGGCTGCCAAAGTGATTGCCCTCATGTATGGGAAATTATTACTAGCAAAGAAACACATTGGTTTTTATGTTTTAAACAATAAGAAACCTTACTCTAATTTTATTAATAAAAATTATATCCTTAGAAATTTAATGTGTTTGAACTGCTTAGTTGTAGAAAGGATAGTGGTTTCAGCTGTCACTTGGGTCAAGTATTTCCATGACATAAAGATAAGATCATCACATTTCTGGTACTACTACTTTTCCGAAAGAGTTTAACTGGCAAAATGCTGCTGCAGGCTGCCAGCACATGACAAATGCACCACCTCACTCCATGCTTGTTTTACCCTTCCTGTATTAGTTTGTATTTTTATTGTACCTTTGCCATTAAGTTATTTAAAAAAAAAAAACAAAAACAAAACAACAAACAACACCAAAATAAAATAACAACACAATGTCACATAATACTAAAAATCAATTTCCCTTGAATCAACTTAATTGGGAAAAAAAGAAAAAAACTGGATAATATAAGATAATGATTTACATTTTTACATTAAACATTGAAAAAGACGCGTGGAAGCAGAATTTATGTCCCTACCATCAACAAGGTTTACCTTAGTTTCCTAGACACAGAGATCTACTACCTCTATGTTCTTCTTCCTTAGCTCAGTGAAACCTTTAATCACTTCTCTGCTCGTTTGCTGTTGTCCCTTTTTCTCCATTCAGAATATGCCATGCATTGAGAACACTGTTAGATTTCCTCAAGTACTAGAAGGGCAAGGTCTGAACCTGGATCTCTTAGGGTATCTTAGTGTCCTAGGCGGCTGCAGAACAAATGACACGTGCTGCTTCTTGTGCCTTAAAAGATGGTGGTGGATATCACAGATTTATTTATAGAGGAATCAGCAATATTAAATGCATTCCAAAAATACCTACAGCCTCATGCCCCTGAGAATAAAAGCATCTACTCTCTAGTTTGTGATTTTTATTAGATATGAGCACAGAACTGAGATCGTTTGGAGCATGTGTAAAAAATGCCTGGAAAGCTTTAGATCAACAGATAAGAATTCTGGTATATTCAAGATCAGCTGGCAATTAAAGCAGAGGTTCTCAGCACTAAAATGTTGGCTGTAGGCATCTAAATTCCACTTAAGTTCCACCTAAGGTGCCTAAAAGTCCTTTGTTGGGTTTAGTTCCAAATTCCTTTCACTATATGAACAGGAAGGAAGAAAATCAATACTTCAGGTCCGAATGTGTCTGGAAATAGAGTTAATCCATTACATACACATTGTGTCATACTGAAACAATACAAGAATTCTTCTCTTACTTTGGAGAACTCACAGCTGCAGTATTTCAGGTCTACTTTGCCAGCTTTTATCACGGTTTTAATGAAGTGTAGTTGGTTTGGAAGTAAAAGTGTGTCGGTTTTCATGAAAAGAATTAGATTCTTGTCTTGCACTGCCTGATCAGCTTTAAAATAGGGCTTAGTTCTCATTATCCTCTGAACAATATATTTTAAAGAAATTAATTGTAGTGATACATTTTAACCTGATGTGACGACAGGCTCATTATCAAGAATAGTATTCTAGTAGGCAAAGATGGATTATCTAAAAACAGGCTCGTGGGAAGGAAGCTTAAAAGATTAGACTGTCTCCTGGGTAAAGGCTCTTTTTACAAAAGTCAAGAGTCTTTGGGTACACTCTACATTAACTTGCACTTCTAATAGCAAAGATGCCTTTAATTTCTACAGAAGAGGCTGTAAATACTACAAGTGTAACTTCTTAGACCATTATTTACTGGTAGGAAGTAAGCAAAGATTAAAATAGAAGGCAACCCAGTAGGTAACAGCTTGCCTTCTGTGACCCCAGCACTCTAGCAAGGACCATGCTCTCAAGGTGGGAAAAGACCAATATTTCCCTTGAAAATTTCAAATTTTGATGAGATACAGGGAAGATATTAGCAGATGAGGAAGACAGACATTTTCTGCCACTGGTTAGATCTCTACCACCTCTAGATTTTCAGCACTTGCTACAAGCTCTCCTCCTCCAGAACTCCTAAACATTCAATTTGCACCAAATCCTGTCCTGCTATATTTGGTGATTGTCTTGGCTCTGGCTTTATTATGCTGCTTCCTGTCTTCAGTCCTTTTTGGCAAAGCTCTCATGTGGGACTTCTCCTGCAGTGGAAGTGATCCCCCAGGTGCTTTTGCCCAGTTCCTCAAGCAACACCACGCCTGCTCACCCTCCTCCCTCAGTCCCAAGCATCTGCCAAATGACTTCTAATGGTCATTCTTTTGAGAGGAAGACTACCCACTATGACCTGTGTCTGTGAAAAGAAATGGCCATGCTTCATGCATATGCTCCACCCTCAGCCAACCTTCATCCAAACATTCAGAATCAAATTGAAGGCTGTGATCAGCCTCATTCACAGCTGGTGGGGGAATAATTGATACCTCATAATTCTGTGCAGCCAACCCTGTGATCTATAGTGGCAGTGCTTCTCTAGAGGGAAATAGGGAGATAGTTTAATAGGAAAAAAATAGTATTTGCTTTAAACAATCTTAACTGAGGAAGTTTCTGATGCAGCCTAGTGACTTGACTAAATTGGAAATGGAACAGGCTTGAGAAAAATCTGTCTCAGACAGTTTTTCAGAGGGAGAAAAGAACGTGTCAATATTTTTGCAATCTCTCCAGCACAGTGAAACTCTAGTTACCAGAAGACTGCTCTTATAAAGGCAAAAGGGCAGGGAAAGCTAAGAGCTAAACCTTAATAACACAGAGATTGTTACATTTCAAGAAAATTAAAGCCTTGAAGGTGAATTAAAAAAAAAAAAAAAGAGAGAATTATTTAAACTTTTAAAAATATCATTCAATACGCATAGTTTTCACAGGAAAAGAAAAGAAGCAAGTCACAGGAGAAGAAAGAAAAAGACTTTTCAGAAGGAATCTAGAGAATCTAAAATGTCTTATGAGAAAGACATGAAATGTCTTCTCTACAGAAGATTTATATAAAGGGGGAAACTCCCAGCAGGAGACCACCTCTGTGATTAAAAACAGAAAAACTAGTATCAACAAATTCCTCTAGTTACCAAACGTTTTTCATTACTTCCGCAGTGGAGGCTTCTGACTTGAACTATGAAAAATGCTTTGACAAATAGCTTCCAAAAACCCAGCTTGAGGAAGCTATAAAGTTGTTCAATTCATAAGCAGAGACTACAAATTACTGGCAAAAAGTCTGGCTTCCCAGCTGCAAGACAAAACACCCCAAAATAGTGCACTCAATTAGGTGGGGTTTTTGAAGGAGTGGTTGCTGCCTAGCAGAAATAAGGGAGCTGATTAACGCAATATAACAGGCAAAGCACAGTGAAGAACCAGCTGCAGATTTTGTAATAGAAAGAGGCAACAAATTTGAAAGGGGCTCTCGCTATGAGTCTATATACCATTGAAATATTTTATTGATGGTGGTGGTTAAACTTCTCCATGGCCCTCTTGAACATCAGTGACTTCTGCAAAAAACTTTTTACCAGGAATCAAAGCACAGGTTTCTCAACTTTCTGTCTCTCCTCCTTCCTCCCTCTCTCCATTTTGCCTTTCCTTACATACACACACAGAGAAAAAAGGAATCAGAAAAATGGATGTATAAATAATGCCCAACCTGCATTCAACTAGCTTATACTAACTTTGATGAACACTCCTCAAAATAAACAGTTTTATGAAGACTTAGATTTTCATAGAATCATAGAATGGTTAGAGTTGGAAGGGACCCTAAAGATCACCTAGTCCCAACCCCCCTGCCATGGGCAGGGACACCTCCCACTAGAGCAGGTTGCTCAAAGCCCCATCCAGACTGGCCTTGAACACCTCCAGGGATGGGGCAGCCACAGCTGCTCTGGGCAACCTGTTCCAGTGCCTCACCACCCTCACAGGAAAGAATTTTTTCCTAAAATCTAACTTGAGTCTCCCCTCTTTCAGTTTAAAAACATTACCCCTTGTTCTATCACTACAGTCCCTGATATAAAGTCCCCTCCCAATCTTTCCTGTAGGCGCCCTTTAGGTCCTGGAAGGTTGCCCTAAGGTCTCCCCAGAGTCTTCTCTTCTCCAGGCTGAACAACCCAAAGCCTTTCAGCCTGTCTTCATAGGAGAGGTACTCCAGCCCTCTGATCATCTTCATGGTCCTCCTCTGGATCACATGGACTCCAAATGGAGGAAATTTTCTGTCACTATCTGTAAGGAAAACTTCATTTTGAAATGAAAATGCATTAGGGTGAAGTTTGAACTGTAACTTAAGTAGAGTAACTGAGGCCTCACATTTAAGCTAAAGTACATAATGACTGTAAAAGATACACAAAAACCCCTTCCCTTCTCCTTAATGGATCCTACTAAGAAAGCTTCTAACTAGTGGATTTACTTGCCCAACACCTTTTTTACCGACTTGTTTCAGAAATTGATAAAAATTACTATCATCCTCACAGGTATTTAAATAAAGTTATTATGAACACAAATCCTTCTGTTGTACTGTTAATATTCTCAGTTTGCTTTTAATATTATGACATCGGTTTAAACAGAGTGGCTAGTAAGCCATTACCTTTTCTAAAACTTACCCACAGACTATCTGTGAATGCATTCAGAAAATATCCTGAAGAGTGACAAAATGTGGAATATTTATTCTATATGAATATGCAAGGAAAACTTCTGAGTTTGTGCTTTGAATTTTTTTCCAATTTTGCTTCTAGTCACCAATTTTCTGCCCTTTCAGCAAAAATTTTGAGAATACTAGCTAACTAACTAAATAGCAAACCAAATTCCACAAATAAAACATAAGTCACATAAGAAATCTGGTTTTCACCTGATTTTCATTGAAGGGATGTCAGTGGGCAAATGGTACATAGGCAAAAGGATGGGGTTTATTCTGTGACCTTGAGACCTTGAGAGAACTCTCCCTGACTTTCTTTGTTACTCTCCAAGTTGGCGAGACCTAAGAGCACATCCCTGAAGCACCTCTCATCTACAAGTCAATAATAATTGTTCCTCAGCTACCAGCAGGCACTGCAACAGCCTCTCTACCAGATATATAGAGAAGTGCTGCAAAGACTTCTTACCAGTTAGAAGGAATACCAAGGGAAATTAGTTCATTAGGGTCAGGGTTGATGCTACACAAAGAGGTAATGACAGAGTACCAAATGGGAGCAGAAAGCCCACCAAAGAAATAGCCATGTATTATTTTATTTTGGATCAGGAACAAATGATGTAACTTTCCCTTTGCAGGAGAAACTAAGACATTTAAGAGCAAACTCAGCCAACTATTCAGATGGTAGAAAAAGCAGCAGCCAAAACAGACACTATTGCCTAGGAACAAGTGACAAAATGAGGTTCAGTCAAAGCCAGTCTCCCTCTAACCAAGAACTATTTAGAGGAGATTCCACATACATAAAGAGAAACTTGAGGCTTTGGAAGGAGACAAATTGTAAGTGACATTAGCCTTCCAAGCAAAAGGATTGAGAGAAATGCCACTAATAATTCAGATGCCAGCTATTCCTGGTACAACAACCAGCAGAAAACAACTGGACACAATTCTATTTTCAGCTTGGTTTTGTTAGTAGTGAGGACATTTATAAAAGAACTTGGTCATAGGAAATAACCTTGAATTGAATGATCTGAAGCTGATGCCATTTAAATGGAATGGAAGAGCAAACAAAAAGCACAGGCTGTAACTCAGCAGCCTGTAATAACCTTGGGCACTAGTGAGAGATGAAGTAAAGCCCACCTAAGAAACAGAGTAAGCGAGCAAACCTAACTGATATAATTAGAGCAGTGCTCGAGTAGTCTAATTCAAAGCTGCCATGGATGTTTACACTACACTGCTGTTACTGCAAGAGTTGCAGAACACATAATAGGAAACCTTTTTCTTCAGGAAGGCAGGAATGTCATTAAGGCAAAGGTGTCAGCCCTGTCTAGAGCTGGTGCACTAAGGCAGGAGATAGTAGGAAAGGTCTCAAAAACTTTACTGAAAATAAGGGAATAGGAAAAAAAACACCAGTCAGGCAAGAAACAAACATCTTACTGGTCAGGAGGTGTAAGAACAAAGTCAATACATTCAATAGTCAAAGGAAATGAAAACAATGTCCTTTAGTCATAAAACTGAAAAGCAGACAAAGATAAAATTAGCCTCATTATACAAGAAGGAAAAGGTATTAAGGAACATATTAGGAGCTTAGATTATCCGGAGTTATAGGAAGTTATTAGGAACATATAAATATGTTCCTAAATTAAGCGGAGATAGATTGGAAAAAGGGTATGAAACTTGTCTTGCCTTGGACACAAACCTCCATGTGTGTGTGAAGGGCTACGTCGCCTCCCCAACTAAATTTCAAAATAAGGGTCCTGAAAAATTCCAGGTCTGATGCCAAGTATTAATAATGAATTTATTAAATGGAATGGTACCATGTAACCGGAAAATCACCTATGTAGTAGCTACATGTGAAGTAGCATGGAAGGGGAAAGAAGAGTGGTCAGAGGCACTGCAGACCCTTTAGATTTGAACAAATAGCAAAGCTTTAGAAAAAGTTTTCAAAGGGAAAACAATCAGATCTGAAAGCACAGTGGAAATGGAATGGAACATAATGTAGGCTTACTTAATATAGTTACATACTAACAAAATCTTGCCTTCCTTTACAAAGATCGCTGACTCTTTAGCCAAAGGTACTGTAGTACATCTACCATAATTAGACTTCAGTAAAGTATTTGATTCAAAATCAAATGAGAAATTGTTAGCAAAGCTAGAGAAAATGTTTCTTTTAAAGAAAATAACCCTGTTGATAACGATGTACAGCGATATCATGTACCCCGCAGTTATGACCCCAGTGATATCATGTACCCCACAGTTATGACCCAGACCTATAGAAGCACTAAGGAAAGGCTGAGAGTGTAATTTCTCTGTCCAATTGCAATAAGGATTTCATTGATATTGTTTCATATTTTTAAAATCCTGAAGTAACTTTTTGTCAGTTAGATGAAACAGGCACTTGGAAAAAGGAACATGAGCTGATATTTCACAGCAAAATAGAAAATGTTTTCTAAAATAATGCTCAGCCTGAATTTTCACCATCTTACTACCTGAATACCCAGATGGAGAACAGTTGCCTTCAGTAATGGTAGCTTTTATCACCATTTGCATCCTTGTATATGACTACATAAAGTCCTGAGAGGAGAAACTAGCCTATTGTGTCAATTATAACAGAAGTATTGTTTGGCTGTTTCTTCCTTCCTCTTCCCATTGTTATCAGAATGCTATTGAGGAAATAAGAATTTACTGACAGTGGCTCCAGCTGTTTATTTTCTGCCAAGAGCTTCAGGGGAAATACTTACTCTTTTGTCAACACTTGTTTGATGCTATACCCAGATGTACATGATGGCATAGCCTGGCAAACATGGCTCTGGCACTGACCAAGATTTCTCCAGCACTGAGGAAGCTGGCTCTTTGCCATGCCTTTTAGCCCACCTGGTGCTACCAGTCAATGAGAGGAACTAAGGTAACTCTAGCTGCCATGCATATTTAGCAGAACACAGACCTATCCTTCACTGACCTCCCCTTCTTAACGCTATTTATGTAGCATCTTGGGGGAGTAACAAAGTGAATGGGGATAAATCTGTTCTAGGGACAGAACGTCTCTTTCACCCCTGTGAATTTCTCTATTTGACATAACTTCTGCATGAGAGCCACAAATAATGGACAATCCACCATTCTGGGCACCTTAACAGACAGAGGATTAGACGAGCATTCAGCTGCTATGGAGCAGCGTATCACTTTCATAAAGCTTTATCACATCACGTGATTCACTGAAAGATTTAATATGGAAAATCAGCTTGGATATTTTTCTTAAAAGAGAATAAAATAGCCATTCTGCAAAGGAAATAATTTAGAAATACTTCATTAGTTCTTATTTATAGTGCTCAGCCATTATACTACTAGAGATCTTACGTACGTATGTAGGGAGTACATACTTTTACAGTTTCATGTAAATTACCATAGCATTCACAGGGGGGACCATGCACGGTGACTTTGAGGCAATGCAGCCATTGCTGGCATGTGTAAACCAAATAAGCAAAAGAAATTGCAGATACTAACAAAAATTACTTACTTCCACAAAACAAAACAGAAGAGACAATAATTTTGTGAAAAGCTGAAAGCAAAACATCTCTAAGCCATCCTCCATATGCAAAGAAAATTCCAAAAGCCAACTTCCCATATGAGTTAACCCCAAATTCAGAAATAATCCCCATAAGCACAGATATTGAAATAAAAGCCAATGTATGATAGAAAGCCTCTGGGATATATTGTCAAAGTGACTCATGAGGTTTAAAGTCAATAGAAATTGACGAGTGAGACTGAAATTCTGTGTAGTGCTTTAAAAACATACCCTAAGGTACCAAGAAAAGAAACCAAGAGCTAATCCTTGCATACAAATATCTGACTGCAAGCTTTGCTTACACCTTTTTTTTTTTTTTTNTAAAAGGAATAGATTTTTTTTTTTTTGCCTGCCTTAGAGGGCACAAAACATTTGGAAAGAAGCCTGCCCTGCAGAGAGAGGCAACCCAAATCTGATGGTTTAAGTGAAGCTTCAGTGGTGTCTAGCTCTCCTTTTATTCCTCTTCACTTCAGACTATGACAACCATCACTACTGGCATGGTTATCTCTAAAGCACATGCTCACCTGCTGTGTATGCACTTTCAACTTCTACATCCGTGAAGAAATCTACGATGGTTTTTCCCTTTCTTGTCTTCAATTTCTACAGTTCCATCGAAGCAGCGGTGTGTCATAAAATGATCTGGGTCTGAAATAGTTCAGAAATCAGGACACTTGATTGTTAAACATATGCAAGAAATTATTGCTTTTACAGTTGCATTTTTTGAGAATTTATTTTGTTGTTTATAGTTCGGGGAACTGAATGAAATTTTAAGTAACAAAAAACCCAGGCAAATCTGCATGCAGGCATCTAACAAATCCTATTCAATTGTTTATTCTTCTGAATCATGCTGCAGTTGGGAGGGAGGGAGGGAGGAAGGGAGAGACAGATTGATGACCTTTCTGTTCACTGAAATCAGTGCTGTTGATGCTAAATGGAATTTGTATCCTTTGAACAATTTTATTTCAGTATCATCTTCTCTGCTTAGTTTCTCAGACTTTTTATTTAAGATTGACACTGTCACGAAATTGAGATACTTCCTTGTTGATGACTTCACCTGCTTCAGTTCAAGTTTCTCATCTCAACTCTGAGGTTGATGACATTTGACACAGGAATGTGGCTTTCTGGGCTGTGTTTAGCACTGTCTGAGATCCCCTGTGTGATAACAGAGAGCGAAGCCCTAAACAATGGCTGGCCTCCTTCGCTGGGTGGGACGCACAAGTGGGCTCCCTCTTCCCTGCTGAGAGATACTGGTATGTTTCTCTCCAAGAATGTACTGGGTGTTTACAGAGTAATTGTTGCAGTGGATAAATAAATAACCATATGCTCTAGATTTTTGGGCAGCAACAACATAAATGGTCACTTCCTCAGTTACTTCCTATGAGCATGTTCATGTTATCCTAATCATAGGGACTACAGGCAATAATAAACTATACTGCTGTTCCAAAGAGCAGAAAATCTTCAGGCCTCTTCCTATAATTCTGGCATATAACTTCAAGCTTTTATTGGTTATTTTAGCTGCCAATTGTCACTTAAGAAATGATTCAAGCATGAGGAATCTCTAGTAGACTACTGTAGTGCTACTTTGGTTTTGAAAGGTAACATTGGAAGAACAGAGCCAACTAAATTCCAGAAGGACAGCGCTCCTCAAATGGCAAAATTTCCAGAAGCATCTCTCTACCTGCCAAGGTACTTCTTGGGACTGGACAGGCACTGAGATCTTTTCATAAGGAATATTTACAACATTTCTAGCAGTACTTTAAGATGGTGTTACCTTCTAAAGCAAAGGGATTAAATTCCTCTCTGTGTCCAAATTCCCTTCATCTGAGCAGCAGATGAAGCTATTAAGATAACATTTGTGATTTAGGCTGATAAAACTCTGGCATTAAAGAAGCAAAGGGCCTGCTCTATAAAGCCCTTAGGAGTGGCAAGTCAATGAAGTGCAATAGAGTATACAAGTCTGCCCCAGTTCCCATTGGACATATTGGCACATGGACACCCACCCTCTCTGCTCCAAGGGTCCCTGTCACAGATGCTGCCCTCACCGAGGGAATGGTTCCTGCCAAACACTTTGAACACAGTCCATCCACTTGGTCCCTCTGGAGAGCCGCTAAGAGCTGGGATGGGCAACCCTTGCAGCATTGAGCACTTCCACCAAGACTCAAGGACCAATCATGAGAATAAGCAGGGCCCAGGTGGGGCAGAGCCATGGAGCTCAGTTCCCAGGGGATGGTCTAATTGAGGACCAGCAGATGGCAAGTGACATGGAGCAGAAGTTGCTATAGTTAATTGAGTCTAAGAAGGCATTAAGAAATGAGTACTCTTACAAACAGTGTACCCACAGCTCTCTTTCAGACATGGCTTTGTTTTCCTCATGAGCCATGTTGTGTCACACAGGAAATTCTTCATGTCCCTCAAAAATCTGTTAGGTAAGCTAGAACATTTTTCTACTGCTGATCCAACGGATAAAATATCAGTCCCCCCAAAACAAAAGCTGTCCATAAATCGATCTTACCATTTACATTGCAGGTACTTCACCCTCAGCGCAGCTAATCTGCTCTCCCTGACAACTCCCCTGTCTAGTCTCAATGAAAAATTTGTGGCAAACTCAATGAAGGCAACCAAGGTTTGTCACTTGGACAGTGAGAGCTCTGCCTGGACTGACAGACCAACACCATGGAGTTCAGGCCTGGATGTGAACTCTGCAGGGCTCTTGGGGAAGCATGTTCACAGAGCCTGGGTCCTGGCCACGCCATTAACCTGGAGTGCAGAGGATGTTCTCTGCATAAATCAAAGCATAGCCTGTAACGTCTGGAAAATCTTTTCGGTTTGTCACTGATTAGATAGTGATTGTCACAGACATGAACTTATAAGAAACCTGGAGCTGACACAGTGAAAACTGTTGCCTGGAACTAATGGTTAGATTCTTAATAGAAAAAAAAAATCCATTTTAATCACTACCTAATCTGGTACATTATTTGATTTCAAGTAATTTATCTTTCTACTCCATTACCTATTATTAGTGACTTTTTTTCCTCTTCTGTTCAAAATGAAAAATGTTTACCCTGATTAAATTCTACCAGCAAAAGGTTTGCATGCAGGGAATATGAGGCCAGCTTTCACTTTTCACATTGCTGAAGTCTTTTCTCCAGCATTCAGAAAGCTGTTCAGCCTTACCACACTACCATTATGAACACTGTATTCATATACAACTTTTGGGTTATATGCAAAGTGGCTGAATGGAATTTTTTTTTTTTTTTCTGAATGACAAGTTTGGACTTAAGGTTGGAAGTTTTAGCTTTCATTTTCAGTAAGGCCATTGTCTACTACACCAGGTACATATGGAGGGAGAAGAAAAGCAGACATCTAGTCATAGAACAATCTGCAATAGATGCAAACCTACAATAGATGACTCTCTGTTAATGGATGTTGCATGTATGTGATGTGTGTATAGAGTTATATATGTATATTTATATATGCACATAATATGTATGCATTATATTTGAATATATAAATACATTAACATAAAGAAGTTTATGAATGCTAAATAGTCTTCAGGTAGTTACTTGGATATGCATGATTATGATTAGAATCTTTAAATAACATTTATGACAATTAACTGCCAAATTATACTAATTAATGTCTCTCCTTTCTCCTCTGTCTTTGAATAGCAGCTGCAATTTAAGCTATTTTGCACTAAAACTCCATATTTCAAATGTAGCTTTGTATACATTTGTATTTATTTATCTAATGCACTTGAAAGTAGACTAGACTTCTTCCTCTGCATTTGAAATACAGAAATTTTATTGGGAGTCAAATATTATTGTGAACCTGTAATTAAAAATTGACATTAATTTCCCCACAGACTGTTCACTTCTAGAAAAGAGGTTCATACAGTTGATTTGTTCTTTCCTGAACAATGATGCTCTTATTTTATCTGACATTCACTAAAAATAAGTGTGTGTGAATGAAGGAATTAGGTCACCTAGTGACATTACCGGTGGTAGAAGAATATTCAAGAAAAAAAGTTTAAATCTGTGCACACCGAGTAGTATAGTTTCATGCAATAAAATGACAGGATGGCCACAGTAATTGGTTCCAGTCCTGGAGCAAGAGAGGGATGCCATGGTTACTGGTGGCAGTGGTCCCTGTTGAGAGCAGGCAGTGCACCGCTGAGCTACCCCGGGCTCTGCACACTTGCTGCCCTGAGGCAATGATGGCTTTCGGCATAATGAGGGCAGGGGGCCTCATCTGCAGCCAGGTTTCAACTGTCAGCTGCCCAGGAGAGTCTCTGCTGCTCAGCAGGCAGCCCCCCTGATGATGGCAGGACAGGGGTATGGAGCACTCGTCTATGCAGGGAATTTGCACCCCATCGCTACCTGAAAACCCCTTTGTACCGCTCCAGGTGCTTCACCTGGTGGGAGGAATGAGATGAACTACAAACATATGTTGGAGATAGGGTTAACAACAGTGTTGCTCCTGTCATATCCCTTCACTCCCCAGCTAGTCCGCCAGCTCTGTGTTTGTTCAGTGCTTGTACAAGGCCTCTAGGTTCTCATGGTTTTTTTATTTTGGTGCACGATAGTACATGCCAGCTCATGACTTGGTGTGCCACCAGCCTTGTTTTCTGAGCATCAGGCCTGTCAGAGCACATGTACCTGCTAGAGGTATTTTATCTGATGACTGGGATACCCAGTATATATGCAGTCAATGACTTCATGACTTGCCCATTTGAGCTTCCTCTAGAATGAGATTAGACAAAAAAGACAACTCCAGTCCAATAAAAAAGGAGTTAATATAAAATAACAATCTTGGAAGGCAAGATGAGGTTTCTTCTTCATCCCCAGGTTTTAGGACAGCCATTACATAATGGTCTGTCTAGGAGAAGTACTTAGCAATAGTAAGCACTCTTATAGTTTCATAGTAAATAATAATGCAATATATTCCTTAAATTATGAAAACCAGCATTATCTAAACTCCTTTTATGACTGTTTTTATTTAATGGGCATGATATTGCAGAAAAGCAAAAAAAAAAATAAAATTAAAAAAGCATTAGTTTCCTGTGGAGTCAGGAGCTGTACAAATCTGTGCGTGGTCTTTTTGATAGACAAAGCTAATACAGACAGTTTTATTTATTTTGGGAAGCAAAGAATTCATCATGTAAAACAACAAGCTGTTAGCTACGTTGCTAAGTCCACACAGGAGAATACCAAAGAGCCTTGACCTTCATACCTACAATGACTGAGCAGTATGTAAAGAGGAAGAGGGGGCCTGCTCCCTGAGTGCAATGTACTTTTTATAATCATCTTTGCCTCCTTACTCAACTGGTCTTTTATCACAATAACCTACCCTGTGTCTGAGAAGCATCATTCTATTTGGTTTTCATGGCCCTACACCTCTAAGTGCCCTACTGCCTTCAAGACTGCAGTGTCCTTCCTGAAAGACAAACGTTCTCTGTGTAAAACTCACACAAGCTCTTCTGGCTTAGGGAACAATCTCAGGACAAAAACCTCATTCCCTGTACACACTTCACTGCCAGTATTTTAGGAAAAATCCTTCCCCATTGTAGTGCTCGCAGTGCTTTTGTAGGCATCTCAGGATTTATACAATCATATTCATCAAAGCTTCTGTGCGCTGAGTTTGTAGGTACGGTGCTAAAACAGCAGAAACTAATATCTCATGTTCCTAGAGCTGCAGTGCCAGACACAATTGGCTCAGCTCATATGAAGCATTATACTGCCAGAAAACAATCAGAGTGACCCAGAAAAACCACGTGAACAGTAATCTTTATATATCCATTTACACCGGATCTGAATTCGGTCCTGTGCCTGTTTGATAAATGCTGGGCTTTAGCAACATTACAGTGTTTGATTCACTGTGGTGAGAGTCATGTGCTGAAAAACTCTGTGAGTCAAGAATCTTTCAGAGCGGTGAGGAAATGCATCAATAATGAAAGAGCAAGGACAGGTTGCTTCTAACAGCAATATGGGACATTCACAAACTGCAGTCAGTATGCAGAACTTTTGCTACGGTATAGAAGGGGTGGGAATTGTGTGTGTACTGTTTTGTACTGGTTTTGTAGCATAAGGCTACCCTTTCTTTAGGTATGGTACAAAAATTACACCTGAAGAACAGGAAAGGGCAGACGTTCAGCAACGAATTTTCTGTTTTCTACCTCCTATCTGCACAAAATAGAAATCCAGGAAGGAATTAATTCCACTTACTGTGGGAATTGTTTGTAGCTCTATACCAGTCAAACTACTGCGAGAGAGGCCAAGCAAAAGCTACACATGCAGGTCTGCTTGCCTGGATCTAGCTAGTGGTCAAAGGTGAAGAAATCTCCTTATACCATGGCTTTCCAGGTCCCTTCCTCTTGAAAGCAACAAATTTCACTGAAACCCAAAAGGTTTGGTCCTCCAACTGTCTTGGCAGGAATTTTGCCATTGGCATGCAAAAGCAGTCTCAGAGAGTGCCTTCCAGGTCTACTTTAGTCAACATAAGCCTTTCACCCTTGCTCCTGGCTACGTGTTCCTTGTCTTGCTCATCCAGAAAACTGATTTGGCCAGGAATGACTCTTTTGATAGGACAAGTTTTCATCACTTCTCTGAAGCAACTTGTACAGCCACATGAGCAACAGGGCCAACACAGGACCAGAGCAGATGACAGGGCCTCAGCAGCCTCAGTCTGAATAACTCAGCCTGAGTTACTCTGGATGCACATATTCAGTATCTTCAGTTTCCTAACATTTTGTGAGGCAAAGTCATAATCCATCTCAAAGAAAATGTTCTTTGTTTTTGCAATACACAATTCAACAGATAACTGATCAATGCTCATACACATTAATTATTCTGAGACTGTTCTCAAAAAGCAAGTGTATTTATGGGCTAGCTGTCTAATGAAGCTTGCATGAAATCAATACAAATGCAAAATGCATACCTGACTCAAAGCTGACTTACTTCTGCAGAAGAACCTCATTTCTCTGGCCATAGCAAACTTAATGTGCTTCAGACCAGCTTTATTTGTGCCTCAGCTCTATGCACAGTGATCTTTTCATAGCACAGCAGCTGCCATGCTGACATGTGCAATACCCTTGCACCAAAATTACTATCTGTCCTACTAAAATGCTCTGATTGGCTTTGATTTGCTGTGAACTGCATTGAATTTTTGATGACACAAGATTTTATTGTGATCATGATGGACTACATTGATTGTTTTGCTTTTTACAGAAGTAAAATCTCAAACTGAAATACTGTTCTGAACCTCAGAGAATTAATAGCAGAAGATCCGTAGTGAGATGTTGTATTTGATCCAACTGAAGGCTGTAAAAATATGGTTTTAGAAGGGTTCAGCTCTTCCCACTGCATATCATCTAACTCAAATGAATACCATTATTGCTAACATAATGTATTTTTTAACAACAAATCCTTCTCTCAGGCATATAAATTACTGCCTGCACAGTTTTGTTTTTATTTTAGGGATCCAAACAGCCTCCAAAATAAAAAGAAAGCTGAAAACAGAGTGCTTCTGTTTAATACTGTAGGACATTTTTTAACGCAGCTGCTAAAACTAAAATGACAACTATCATCCCTGGCCGTGAAGATAAAGCTCCTGGACCTAACACTGCTTTAGCTATCTGTGCTTTAATCATGAATGTATTTGGTATGAAGGGAGAAAAGAGAACACCAGAGCAACAGGAGCAGAGATAGGGGGCACAGGGCCTTTCAGAGAACAGGCATTATGCATTTTAATGTAATCTGTCTAAGGAGAGGGAAATCTTCACTGAGTGACAAAAATTTTTACAAAGTTTCACCTTTTGGAAATAAATTACTACTGTGCTTCATTTTAAGTGCCTATATAAAGTTTACAAGGCCATTTTAAGGTACCTTGCTCTTTATTTCCTGTGGCTGTAAATGCTACCTCGAGAGCCAGAAAGTAAAAAAAAATTGTTGGTAATTTTGCCTAAGGAAACACTGCTTTTTATCCAGCACACCACTAGGGATGAATTTAGACTTTTTCACTGTATTTTAATAGTACAGAAGCAGGGATACAACCATGAATGGTTTGGGGTTTGTTACAGTTTATACATTTAAAGCTAGATTTGCTAAAAATCTTCAAATGCAGATGTCTAAACAAAAGCATGTAATGCCACATGGATCATGCATACAAAGCTGGAGATCCTTGACAGGTCCAGCTAAAAGGATTTAGCCTTCTCACTGCTCAACAGTGCTTTGGAAACAAACAGAGCCTAATGACGCATCTACCTTGTGGCTAAGAAACCATGGCACCATGTCCCATGGCCCCTCATCCAGCTTGCAAGTCATCTCCTCGCTTTACAGCCCTAAGGCCAACTTCTAAAGACCTTATTCACTATGTTTCTGAAACTCCCCTGCTAAAAGAAGCCACTCTTCTCTTTCCAGGGCAAGAATTTGTGTTGCATGTAAGCTGCTTTATTCTCTTTTTCTGCACACGTGTCTGAAGCAAGGCCCAGTGAGTGGAAAGAAAAAGTATGCTTATTCTTACTGGATCCATTTAGAGCACTGGAAGAAACAGATCAGCATTTTAGCATCTTAGCTATTTTCCAAGCCCTGAAGAAGGGTTTCTGTGTTGGAGGCCCTGTTTGCTTTCTTTATGTCCTTAGGCCATCATAGCTACAACAGCAGTACTTCTACAGCACAGTAGTAATATCGTGTACAACATAAACATAGCACATTCATATAGTGCAACTAATTTTCATCCCATATAATTAAGTGTTTGTCTTTTGGGTGTGTTTTTTAGGTTTCTCTTTCTTTTGAATAGGGAGAGAACGTGTTCTTACCTTCCCCATCCTCTGACACTTGCATTCACGTGGCGCTGAAGGGAGGCAGTTTGGGAGTTCCTCAAGTTCTGTGCATAGGAAAAGCATGTATAGAAATTCAAAAGCCAGACTCTTCAACCTGGAAACCCAAAGCCAGGTAGCTGTGGTCATATTTACTTACATTTTTGTGAAGTGTCTTGCACGTTTGGAGGGCCTGCAAGGACAAAGCTTTACAGCTTTGAACAGGTGACTGGGCAGCCTGCAAAGCCTTGCCCCGGAGCAGAGGAGGGAAGAGGCCGCCTCTCGCAGAGCAGAAGGCCACCAGATGGCTCCTAAGCCCTGACCCGACCCCCCTCTCTTCCCTCTTCATCGGGGGAAGAGCTCTGCCCCTGTGCACAGAGAAGGAGCTGCTTCCCAGGAGCAGAGGACATTGGCAACCCCTGCCACAAGGAACCGGAGGACACCAGGGGAGTTTGTGTCACTGCTCAAGTGCAGAGGGTTGTGTCGAGTTGCTGCCTCCATCTGTCAGATACACATGCCCAGGTTTCACATCTTTTGTCCCATTTGTTTTTTATCCACTGGGATGAATCCAGGCTGAAAAGTGTGTGGTTTGAGTTTCAGATTGAGGCTAACATAGATTTCAGCTTCTGAGAAGTCAAGATGAGGACAGAGACTTAATCTGTATCCACAGGATTCACACACGTGCACATGTAGATATGATACAGCATGCTGACATCAAATGTCAACATTTAGCTACTCCATTTATAAGGAAAAGTGGGCCTCTTCAAATGCAAAATAAATCTTCTTTACGTGGTGGCTTTTTCTTTTTATGATTCAATTAAGGAAGTGATGAAAAATATTTTCTTTCCTTATACTCTTCCTTCTCAAGTAATGTTTTTATTATCAACATTCTCATCATCAGAGCAGACATGAAGGAAGCAGCATGAATAAACAGAGGGGAATTTGGACTTCAGGACACACTTTACCCTGCTTTTAGGCAATATAGTTTGCTAGAAGGCAGCTTTGATGCCACTGTTCTTTCCCCAAAGACATCCCTCATTACTGAATGCTACATGTTGCCCTGTTGGTCTGGAAGAAACATTTCATTAACTACAATATCGCTATAGATTGCATCTAGTTGCCATAGAAACTTTAGAGAAGAAGCTTGGGTTTAACCCTTGGAATGGACTGAATTTTTCATCCTTATAGCATTATAACTTTGAATGATACCATGTCTTTATTGGCCTTTATCCTTCAGTATAAAAACTGACAGCTGCTGATAATTCATATAGGGTTGATGGCTGTGAAATATTTTTAATACAATATTTACTACTTAACTGGGACACTGCAGTGATGGACAAAATTGCTGTTGACTTCTCTGCAGCTGTGATTTCCACCTCAGCCATTCAAAGTTGAAAGCTGCTGTAAAATTGACGTAGAAACCTCTTTTTACTGGTATGTTCTTGTGTAAGAGAGAATGAGCCAGCAAATGTGGGTGCTGCTCATGGCTTTGTCATAACTTCTGTCAGTCACAATTTGTTTGTTCAAATGGGCGTAAGGGCACTGCGTATTTCTGAGGTGCTTAAAGATCCTCAGATAGAAACTGACTGGTTACAGACACATGGTTGTTTTCTTCATGCACTAGCAGGTATCTAAGAAAATTTCCTCTTTTGCAAATAAAGGTAACCCTTCAGCTCAAGACTATAGACTAATCTATACATCAGGCTCTGCAGCTCCCTAGGCAGCTACTAAAATGGTGTTTTCTTTTAACTGAAACTCCTTCCTAGTGTGCATGGGAAGACCAAGCTTCATAGTGTTTTAACACAGAAATAAAGCACTGCTGTGCTCTGCATCACACGACTTTATCTGATAGCTAAATAGCTCACTCAGTGAAGAAGCATCAGCTCTATCTGCAACCAGAGCCACAGTCCTGTATCTGTCTGCACTTTGGACTGAGCAACAAAGCATTTTTTCTTTACTGGTTTCACTTCTGTAAAATGAAAAGCCTGCAGATTATGGTGCTTCCCATTCACATAAGCATAAGGGTAAATTGTGCAGTGTACGCTATTATCACTCAATAAAGAGATCCTTCTGCCTTGCCAGGCTACATACAAATGTGAAAAGCCTAGTCTCCAAAAGGTCTCAAGTTCTCCATCTCTCTTTTCCTTGTGTTCGCGTTTCCTCACTTATTAGAAATACATCAACATCAACAAATGATAGTTTAAGGTTACAGCAGTGGAAGGATCTGGCTTCCCCTCCTGCCAACATTCCTTGCAGGGTGGCTTCTGCACACTAGCACTTTTGTTCTTTTCACTACAAGCTCTTTTCAGTTTGTAAAACTCAGCCTCTAGTTACAGCTGGTTTTGTTCCGAAAGAAAAACTGGAGGAGGATGTGTGTGTGTGTGTGCAGGGATGGGAGAGCTTGCACCCATGCAGTTTTGTGACTATTCCATGGCAGGGCTGTGGCAGGGGCTATAGCTAAGTTGGTAACAGAGGTTTTGTTATTAAGATCCTCTTAACTACATTGCACAGCCCTTACTCATGTTGGTGGACCAAGTAGTGTCACTGAAGTCAATGAGGCTGTGGTGCTTTATTATTTCAAATCACATAATGAACACTGTAATAGGAATGATCATAATGAAACACTTTCATTGGGAAGTCAATAGGCCTATTTGTGCAAATGTTCACAAGCAGGAATGAGAATTGCACAATTTAGCCCGATACATACTATTTTCTGATCAGTTCGGTATCTTTTTTTGATAAAAACTCCATGAATAATACTGTCTCACATGTGCAAACTTCACAATGAACCTGGTTCTGCTTGGAATATCTAATTTGCCTCAGTGGCATTGCTCCAGAGGAATGTATTTAACTCTTTGGAGCCACTATTAGATTAGGACAAATTTGATGCTTTCAGTTGATTGACTGGGGATGATTCAAAAAAAAAAAGGTTTTCTGTCCTTGAGAAACATTGGCTTTAAATAGCACTAGTTTGTTTGAAGTGTCTCATAGCTGAAGTAGTGTCTTAAAATGGCGGACCTATGGAAATTCACATGAAAGAAATAAGACTCAGTAAGAGAATTCCTATTAGAGGACAATTATATGACTTGCAATAATGAGGTAACACAGTGAAATCCATCCAGAGAATACAGAACTCGTTAGTGAGTAGTTTCATATTTAATTAGCATTCAGTGTTTTGAAATAGGAAGACAGCCAGCTACCCAGTTATAAATTCAAATTTAGAAGTACAAATACCAGTAAACCCAGTAAGCACAGGAATTCTCCAGGGAGCTATCCCACTGAAAGTAATCCCAGCAGCACACATAGCTAAAAGGTTTAATTTGGCTGACACAACACAACTATAAACAGAGAGCTGTTTATCAAACATCCTGTTCTTGCACCAGACCAAGGCAGATTCTTAGGCTGCAACAGACACGCACCTTATTTTTCTGACAGCATTTGTCATTACACCTCAGATAATTCAATGCTGTATTTCCTTTCTCTCTTTCTACTGGCAGCTGAGTTTCATTCCCATCTCTTTTACTTGCTCCTAAAATGACACCACTTGAACAGAAACTCATAGTTGCCAAAGGAAAGGATGAATGATTGCAAAAAACTTCATGCTTTACGCAAATAACAATCCAAAGGGGACTGAGGCAGCATCTCACCTCAGCTGGCAGGAACAGGATTGCAGGACCCAGGGGCTGAGACCATAGGGGAGAAAGCCCTTCCACACCAATTAAGGGGATTCTTTCTTTCCCTGAAATGTGGGATTCAGTAGCCCTGCTTGCTGTGGAAGGATAACAGCATCGGTCTATACAGGAGAACATGGCCTTATTTCCCATCTGTGACTCCAGACAGTCCTTGTAAAGGGGTTCAAAAAGCACAAGGAAACCACATTGCTGCTTTCGCAGAATGAGCCATAATCTAATTCTTTGTCTGACTGCTGTGTGTCTCAGTTACTCTGGACGTGTCTGGATATAAGAGGTGGACTTTGGCTATCTTGCTGGATGTCTCGTATCCTGGGTGGTGCAGATAAGAACTGAATGTCATCAGGTTGACTCTAAACATATACACAGTGAGCCTGACATATCCTGGTTTGTGGCACATGCACAGCACAGTGCCTGCACCCAAATATTTCCCTTGTGGAAATCCTGGACAGAAGTATGACAGCTCTGCATTTTGGAAAGGGACAAGTTCAGCAGTGTAAAACTGTGAATGAGCTGAAAAAGTCAAAACAGTTCAATAGCCAGTAGATACCAAAGATAACCAGCTCATTATTTGTTAATACTGACAGATTCAAATACAAAAGCATTTTCTGAACTGATGGAAGTCTATCCCGTTATCCCACTGTGTCATCCTAGTGGGACAGGGCAGTGAGGACAAGCACTATTGTGACCTCTCCCGTGCTCATCCATCCCTACAGACTCACTGACCAACCATGGAGCAAGCAGTCTCACAACCAGGCAACGGTAGGTCTGCGTATCTCTAATACTGCTCCCTCTAGCTCAGGCGCTCTATTTGCCTGTAACTTGAGTCTCATAGGAAAATCACTGTATAATTGTTAGGATGCTCAAGAACTAAGTGTCATATTAATAATTAGATTAATGTCTCCTTGTACGTTCAATATGCAGCAGAAACATGTAAGAAAAATCTGATTTGAAAAGTCCTTAAATCCTCACAGTCAATAGGATATACATTTAATACCAGTCAGAATTTGTGACCTTATAAATTTGTTGTCTACCACAATTCTAAAACTTTGTGTACTTAAATTATCTAATAGTTGTATTTCCACAGCAATTCTACCTGCAGACATCCTGCTACAGAGAGACCAGATGTCAGTTCAACATCAGAAGGAGTATCTCTGAGCCTCAGAAGAGCAAATAGTTCTTAAAAAA
>VZRU01009771.1:183522-212908 GCA_013398155.1 Pedionomus torquatus | reverse complement strand
AAAAAAAAAAAAAAAAAAAAAACAACCAGAACATCTGTCTAAACAATCTTATGAAAATACCACAGCATTCTGGAAAAAATAACCCAAAAGCATGTAGCAATACTTACTGCATTTACAGAGTCCCACTGCAGAATATTAGAGGTTATTATTTGCTGTTTGAGTTTTTTTTAAACCTGCACCTTTTGAAACATGCTGAGGCATCTTTCCACAAAGTCAGTCCTCATATCTATTAAAGTCTGGTACCAAGAACTAGTATTAACCAAAATCAAACCATTTGTGAAAGTCAGTGTCTTCTAGTATTGTTTTCCTTCAGGATAAGATTATTTGTATGTTCCTGTGTATTCAACCTACTTTTAATAATAAATTGATAGTTACCTCTAAGATACAACAGAAGAGCTCATAGATAGATGAATTCAATTGAACTGAAGTTTAAAAATAATATATACACTGCTGATATAGAACTGTGTAGTGCAATATCAGTGTTAGATGGCAGGGGTTCTGACATTGCATAGACTTGCAGGTGTGCACTGTGTAACAGAAGGAACTCAAATCTGTGCTTCAATTTCCCTTGCAGAAGGGGGTTAGGTTTAACTGAGCATGCTCACTGAGGTGCCTGAATGAGAGTGTACAAATGAAAACCATCCATACACTTGAGTGCTTTAGAGCTAAAATGTGATGTTAAATTAAGTTTGGGAGGTTTTTTCACCCAAGATATCCCCATGTATGGAAGAGTTATTTTTTTCTCACCCCATCTATCTGATTTGGACTCTGACGGCTACCCAGAACAAGTCTCTTAAAAAGGAATGCCAAGGAACTGGTAACAAATACTAAGGGATGTAATTTCCTGAAAAATTATCATTTCTGTTCATTTTCTTAGAAACTGAAAAGTAAACAGTTAAAATTAAATCATCTTTCATTTTCCTTTTGTTACATTCTCCTCTTATTGACTAATTTGCACAGCATAGCCACAAAACTGTTGTTTGTAAACAAATGGTTAAAGGATTAGAAACATACAGCAGTCACCCTGCCAGCCTTATTGATGAGTTCTCAAACAGGCAAGCCCTTGTAATGGGATTTGAGTGAACGAAAAGCATTATTTATCTATAGAGACTGAGACATGAGTTAATTGCACTTGCCAGATTGCAAACAGTACTGTATAGAGGAAATAAATAGGCACTTAATTCCTAAAGGTGAATTAGGTTCAACATTTTAAGTATCCTGCTGCCTAGTGAGTTCTGGTCCCAAGACCACAGTTTCATGTTTTATAGAGAGAAATAGATGCTTAAGAATGAGTTTCACAGACATCCGTTGATAGACCAGGCAACAACTGAAGCTTTCTAGCACAAAGGCTGGTGTATGAGTGCTCATGGACTGTGCTCCCACTTTCTGGCCTGCCATAAAGATTCACAGTTACAGCAGACATCAGACTCCATGTCATATCACTCCTGCCTTGCAAAACAGCATTAAACCACTCAGAGTGTGGCAGGCCCTAAGGCACTTCACAGCCCAGCTGAGCTCAGGTGAGCAGTCAGCAATTCGGGAGGAGCAACCTGGGCAAGGGGTCTCCCGTGCTTCTCCCTCTTCCCTGCACCACACGCTCTTCATATCAAGCTCTGCCCAAACAGTAGAGTGAGGAGGCAGCAAAAAAGCAGACCAAAAAAAAAATATTCTATGAAAGTAGGAGTAGCTTCCAGCTACATTTTGACATTGCTACTACCTACACAACCTCCTTCCTTCTCAAAGTCTTCTCTTGCCATTTAGCACCACCACTTCCTGCTGCTACAGAAGATTCAACAGAATAGTCTGTAAAAATCACTTAAATATTCATTAAGGCAAAGAGTTTAAAAGAATAGGCTAATGGCCTTAGTAAGGACACAACCTGGAAGACCTGGGCTTCATTTTCTCCTCCAGTGGGGATGTTAATACTTACACATAGCTAAGCAGTGTTCAAAGTCCAACAGGTCTTTCTTGGCCTACCGACATACACACACTTTGCAATCACTCCATGCTTCTTCACAAGCCAAAATAAACCACCAAAAATTAATGGACCAACTCAGCAAGGCTCTGAAGTCTACCAATGCACAGAAAGATTGCATTGAAACCCTTATGGAGATGAACAATGCCATCGGCAGTCTCTTTGGACCTTTTCACTGCAGCAAGCGCAGCCCATCCCAACTGCATCTGCAGGCTGACATGTTGTGACAGAGATTCTTTTTCAAGAATATCCTCACTTTTTACCTGTCCTTGCTCTAAGCAGCACACCTCCTTGGTCGGATAACTAGCTGGAGATGGTCATCCTTCACCTGCTGACTGGCAGCATCCCACAGCAGAGTTCCATGAGGCCTGGCAAGCACTCATCAGAGAAGCATCCACTTCTGTGGGGAGCAGGGAAGAGGCTTCTTTGTTCCTCCTTCTTTATGATGAGGTTGAAATTACCTAGTAAAATATCTACAAAGGTGAATCTTGATTCACCAGGGGGACAGAGATTTATTCACAGTTCTGTGCTTCTCCCTTCGTTGTTGGGCAAACAACCATTACCAATCTTGTTAAATGGTGGAATTTCCTGTTCTGGTTAAGTACTACAGTTAAAGGTTTAAATTATCCCCCAACTGAATGTTTTCCCAGTTTAATTGCCAGGCTTTGGAAAGAGGCCTAGCACCCAGGCCCTGACAGGAGTGCAGCTATGCAATATCCAGCTGGCAGCTGTCCCAAAGCAGTTAGAGCAGCCACTGACTAGAGGGAGATTTACACCCCTGTGGGCTGAAATACTCATAGCTTCTCTTGCAGAGCTCTGCCATCCCCTGCTACCGTAAGCCACTCTTCCCGAGTGACTGCGCAGAACAACTCGCCGGATTTTTTTGATTGCATTGACCCTGGAAGTCTTGCCAAGCCCTGGGAGAGCTGGATGGGCAGCTGGCTGCTGTGTCAGTCTGCGAATGCTGCTAGAGGGCTGGATGATGCTGGGATCTGCCCTGCGTGCAGCCTTGCTCCATGCTGGCTGAAAAATCTTTGCAGCTGAGTTTCTTCATGAGGAAAGGCAGGAGAGAGCTACAGTTTCTGGTTTTCTTTGGTTCAAACAAAGTGTTTCCACTATTACTAATGCATATTACTCATTTACTTGTTAGTTAATCTACACCCAGAAAAAAAGATTTCACTTCTTATTAACATCAATGTGATAGCTAATGTGCACTCATTTAACTTGATTATGATGATGGTATAAAGCCCCCGTTCTTTTCATATTGTCCCTTTATAGGCACAGGGCTCGATTCTAGCCACAGCTCATTTGATTACTGCTATTTTACTCCTAAGCTGAGCTTGGGGTAATTATTAGCCTCCCTCTTTTATTTTCATCAAATGCTCAGTAATTCAGTCTCCTCTGGATTGTTTTGCCTCTCCTGGGATAGAAGGGGTGACAGAGAGAATCAATCATTCATGTGAAAAGGCCGTAGCAGCCTCAGAGTATTCCTCTGTAGCACATACAGGGCTGTTGTGCCAGCATTACCCATGTCCCGTCTGGCTGTCACCATGCTGCCCCATTTCCCACTTACCCCCTCTGCTTTCCTGTGCAAACTATGCTTAGCAGAGGTTGTAAGTTTACAAATCAGATCCTAGTGATGTAAAGTCACTCGTGGTTTATGAGCAGACTTCTGCAAGGTTACAGTAGCCATCGGTCAGGTATGGCAATGGCTGCATCTGTTCTGGGACTAGTGCCATAATTTTCCTGGTACTTGCACAGCCCACGCCGATTTCCCAGAGCTGGTTTTACCAAAGAAGCTGCTTGAGCTTTGTCATAGAGATAGGGCAAGAAGAGTTAATGTCAGGTGACTTAAGCCAGAAGCATCTCAGGACTGGGCATTGGTTTTTAAGACCCAGAGCTGAGACCAGAGCCTCTCATTACACCTGTTGTTCAGCCACGCAGCAAACACATGTGCCTAGGCTGGGATGCCTTTTCTCCAATGGGCACAGAGGTCTTTCAGCCCTCAGAGGGCTGGAGACTTATTAAGAGAGTCTGACCTTCCTCTTCAAAGGCTGTATGAATGGAAAAGTACAGGGGCGTCTGTGACAAGCTCCTCAGTTTGCTTGGGAAACAGCTGTAGCAGTTTAAGAAGTAAATATGTCACAGCTGCTCCAGACAGTAAATTCCTGCTGTTCTGATGTGATGAGAAGCAGAAGATGAATGCATGAAAACTCTTTAATATGTTTCACTACAAAGTTAAACCATTACCAGTATGGCTTAAACTAATCTGTCTGCCTTGGCACGGAAAGGGGCCAGGAGGACTAACCCAGCCAACCCGAACTGCTTCTCAGCTGATGGCCGGGAACCAGGAGCTGAGAGTTCAAGGACACCAGCACCATGTAGCTGCAGTCCTTACAATATGCCCTGAAGATTTTGAAACAGAAGCACAGCTCTGGGCTTGGATTGGTCCTTTAACCCTATGTTGTTCAGGCAGCATGTTTCAGAGGATAATAGGGATGTATGAGGGGTTAAAAGGCTCACTGTGCCACTGCCCAAATCCCAGACCTATGGGCACAATAATGTCTTTAGATTTTCCACATTAATGTATTTTAAAGGCCCTTGTCCAAGTGCTTAATTAGCCAAAAGGTTAAAATATATCACAAGCGAAGGTTAGATTTAAAAAAACAAACAAACAAACAAACAAAACCAACAACTTAACAGGTTTAGGCATTCAAATCATATTGAACTGCATTGAACTAATTATCTGACCTCCAGGCAAGACACATGCATGCCTGAAGTAGGCTTACGGCTGCCTGCTGTTTGCTGCATACATTTTCCCTTAGCAAAAGAGATAACCAGAAATTTCTTCGAAGAACATGGAATGAGAATAAAATAGAGGAAGTCCTGTCCATCTCAAGTTGCCTGATGGCAGAAGAGAATTTTGGTGAATGTAGCCAGAGAAAATGGCAGGGAAGATTACGCCAAGACACAAGATGTCCCAGAGAAAATACGGAGAGATGGGAACACAAAGTTGTAGATGGAGCAGAAACAAGGCGGGGGAGCGTGACTTGCTATTTGAGCATTACTGATTCTGAAAAGCAACTTACTGGCTTTTTTTTTTTGCAGGCCACATTGTTGCAGGCTGTTACCCTGACCCTTGGGAAACTGGGTACATCAATGAAATGCCACTGCAAATTATGTTTTTGACGGCTCCCAAGAACATTGCATTCTTAAAACAGGAACTGGCAGAGTCTGACATGCAGTTAGTGTTGGGGGAGGGCAGAAGCAGGGTCCAGAAGGGAAAGGTCTTGAGGCACTAGTTCCAGGAAAGAGCCTGATAGCTTGTGAGAATAGAAAGTAAAACAAAGTGCACCAGAAGAGTAAAGCTCTAGGCAATGCATGCCAAGAGATGGACATGATTTTTTTTTTTTTTTTTTGCTGAAATACAGGCTTTTTGCACTGCTGAAGGAAGATGCTTGTCATTTTAACCACTGACTGCTCTCTCAGAGAACTATCAGTAGATAAAACAACATACATGCACGGAAAGGAGAAACTTAGATTCTACCTTGGAATATTTCTCCTTCAGCTATCGTGCAAAGTACTGTGTTCAGCGACAACACAACTGTGGCACAGTATTTAAAACCAATGGGAAAGGAAAACCTCAGGACAAAGTCTCAGTAGTATTTCCAGGGAAGTTTTACCCCCCGTGGCCCAGCTCACAACATCATCAACATATAAGAGGAACAAGCAATGCTCTACATTTTGCCTACTTGGATTTAAAATGTGTACAGAGTGAATATTTCAGTATATATTTAATATTGTCACATCTTGCAGCTGTGGGTCTAATAAACCGTAAGTTATATTACTTAGGGTGTGTCAGGAAAACAAGGTAAGGACTAAAGGTGAAGCTGAGATGAAGGTGAAGAGAGGACAGTGCCTGAGAAAGCAGAGTGACCAAAGTCCAAATGCACATGAAAAATACATTCAGGAAAATTTAAGAATATACAGCTTTGGGAAGGGATGAGACAGAAGAAATGGGATAGTATCACTGAAGAAAGGAAGTGGGGACCGTTTTCTGACAGTGTTTGGCTTTTGTGAAGAACAGTGATCAAAGATGTATGATCAGGGGATCCTGTGTTTCTCCCAACTAAGCAGGGTGATTATGTATAATTAATACACTCATTAAGAACAAATAGAGTTGACTATACAGAGAAGTTATGAAAAGGAGGAGTGAATCAGGCAGCAACTAGAAGACCGTTAGTCTGGTCCTTGCACAAGCCAAAACACATGATAAACGAGCCTCCATGAAAGGGAAGCAGCTGAGCAATATGTAATGCAATATAGACTGTAACATTCAGTGATAAGAAAGCACAAGCACACAGGATATACACAACTCAGAGGAATGTCTGTGATGTGATAATAAGTTTGGCAGCTGTGCATGCCACTAAAAAAAGAAGTTTCTCTTGCTTCTATTACAGCTTGTGCAGTTAGCACATTCCAGGACTGATAGTGGGACTGAAACAATTAAGGAAATGGACATTATGTGCGCGTAGCCTTTGCTGCTCATCGCTTTTGTTATTTATTTTATTCTGACTGCTTCTGAAGTAGATAGCCAAAAATTCTCCAGAAAAGCAGAGTTCCCAGTCATCCTACTAAGTTGTATGGTGTATGTTTCTTATCACCAGTTTTTGCTCTGTCCATCATACCTAATGCAAATGAGGTAGAGAAGCTTGGACTACTAATGCAGCTCATCAATTGAGATAAATCAAGTTAGCATAGCCTTGCTCTGATGTTTACATTCAACGCTTTGGCACCAAGGCTTTTGCTTCCCTGTAATAACTGAAACACAACTGGATACAGACCATGTGCATGTATTTGCTAGTCAAAGGCTGTAATATTTCACATTGTTCTTTCCCTTGCCTGCTATAAACAGAAAGAGAATGGAAAAAGAAAAAAAGGGCATGTAAAGCATTGTTCTGAGAGGCAATCTGGAGTACAGGTTTGGCTTTACATTCTCTTTGCCCTTAACTGAAAGACAAGCTTTTATCTAGGAGATAGTTATGATGAAGATTGAGAAAAGTCTCTGTTGACTTTGTGACTACTATGTTATTAAATACTGATCTTGTATTGAAGGCATGTTCATTGTTATTTGAAAATACAAAGATTTTAAACCAGAATGTAAATATCTATATATATTTGTTTAAAAAGAAAATCCATGCAAGTCTTATTTATTCAGTGCCATCTACGATCATTGTTTGTAGGAAACCAGTCTTGTTTTCATTTCACAAAACATTTCACACTCATACAACAAGTTACACCTGATTCAAGTTGGTAAAACAATAATGAGAATATATATAGGGTAAATGTACAGACCTTTAAAAAAGCATTTGTAGCACATACTTCTAACCTTTAACCAAAGTACATTTGTGAGAATTTCTCCTGAATTAGAAGTTTTTAACGTGATCTTTTTTGTTGTATTGATAATCTAAGAAAAAAAGTCATTTTGTTTTATTGCTTTGTATTGTTTATAACAATGGAGAACATAGTGTTTCTCTGTTCAGCTTTCTCAGATGTTAAATTGTTGACAATTACATTCTTGCAAAGAACGCAGATCCTGCCAGTTTAGATGCTGACTTCACTGTGAGTAGGATTACATGTTTGAGCCTGTTTCCATGAAAGACAGTACAGAAAACTCCCCTGAATTTTCATGGCACAGGATGAAGACTTTTAAAGATGATCCATATTGAGTGAGTCTTCAGAAGTCTCCCAAAGTTTGAAATGGACTGATTTGGTTGGCTTGAATCAATTCATTAGCGTGGTTTCCAGTCAGAAGCTTGTACCCATTAATGTGATCTCTTGAAGGACACCAACCTCTTCCAATGACTTACAAATGTTTAAAACCACAAACATAATACTCTAAAAAACACGGGAGGCAGACAGCTCCTAGAGAATGTAGCATCTGTAGTAGCTTTCTGGCTTACATCTTCTAATGGCAATGCATTATGGGGAATTACTTGTTTTGGGTTTTTTGCTTGTTTTCTGAATGCTGATGCAGGTACTAATTCCCACTGTTGTGTCAGTGTTTGAAGAACTGGCATACCCAAGTGGAGAAAAACTACAGATGATAGAGTAATGGTTGCAGGGTACTTGGATCCATTTCATATTGTTTTAGTGAATTCCAGCCTTCCACTTAGGTGACATCAGCTAATAATTAAAGCTGGAAAGTGAATAGGGAGTTTAGGTGCAATTACTACAGCCAATATCTATAAAAGTGCAAACACTAGACACTTGTGGAATTTAACCCATCCTCTATTTATCTGTTATCAACGCTTGTTCCTGTTGATATGACAATGGAAAAGTCATATTAATATAATGAAAGCAAAAGTAGAAGCTTGGCATTGCCCGTACCCAGTAACATGATCTGTAGCTCAGAAGGGGATTTTTCTGCTAATCTGGCAAAGGAGTAATCAAAAGGATTTTTCCTGATAAGATTGAAGGTGGTAGTAAAGTGGAAGTAAGCAACTGTTCTAGAGAAACACCCCCAGTCACATACTGGTTTCTGGATTATGCAAAAAACAAGAAAAATTGAAATCTGCTCATAGGCACCTTATGACATCTGCTCATAGGCAGCTAATTAAGAGCAGATAGCTTAGGTGATCATAGCAAGCGATCTGAAGAAATAAGAGGTAGGAAGGAAACAATAAGAAGAACATGCACTTACAGTAGGACAGCTGTGAGCCTAGGCAAACTCTGTAAAACCAGCTAGTACCAGTAACTCACAATGAGGTAAAGAAAACATCAATTCAAGTGAGGTAGAACATCTTGGTATTCCTTGCTGGCTCTCAGCCGGCTGGTTACCGATTGGCAGATCCTTATGGACAAGCCAGTAGAAGCAAGTACTGAAGACAACTTTGAAGTGGAATAGTTTAGTTGTTTACCTTATTGTGTCTCTCTCTAAGTGTAACCCAGCATTTGTTTTTACAGAATGAACTCCTCACTATCATCTCTAAGTGTGTGTAACTTGTCCAGTATATAGAGTCCTGCCACAAATAAACACAGAAAAGCAATTTTAATCCACATTTTTATTCATTCCTAAAATCTCAGTTTATGCAAATTTTTACTGAATTTAGTAGGACTTTCCCCTAGGGAAAAGCTGAAGGCACAAAGAGATCATAAATCTGCTTAATACCAACCCATTATTCTTTTGCTTTTATATGAATGCCTATTCACTTGCAGAAGTTGGATAAAAATGCGTTTGCCAGACCAAAGCTGTGAAACTCCTGGAGTGTTACCTGGGGCTCAGGTGCCTGCAGTGGAGACCCTGCCAGCACACACCTCGCAACGCCCCAGGTCACCGCGGGGCCTGGGAGCAGCAGTTGTGATACCATTGTGAAACTGAGTGATTACGTCTTCTGCTGCAGTGCGGTACCTTCTCAGGTGCTTTGGCTGCAGCTGCACAAATGAATTCCCAGAAATGACCTAAAGGACCACCCCCCCTGACTCTAGTAAAAGGCCTTCCTTTCTTCACAGTTCTTGATCTCTGTCCTCTCTACAGAGAGGAAACCAAGGAGACTTCCTCCGCAGAACTGCCACCTTCTTGAGGTTAAAAAGCAGTGTCAGTGGAAGCCTGGTATTTCAGGGAAACTGCTAGCCAGGGTGTTAGCAGTCCTATTCTAGCAGGAGGAAAAATGGACAAAGCTTTTGTCTGGCTCCTTGCAGAAGCTGTGCCTGAAATAGAAATGACCTGCATTGTACTTTCTTGTATTGCCTTGCATTGATTTCAAAGGGGGCTCTGCTTTTTGCCCCATGTTTCTTAGCATTACTGAATTTTTGTGGTATTCACATAAGGGTTTGGGGTTTTTTCTCTCTGTGTGTGCAATAGTTTTCTCTTTGGAAATCATAGCTATCTTTTTACAAGTCCTAGAGGTTCTGAGTTACATCTATGATGCCTGCTCTCAGTTCCATGTTATGGCCTCTTCTGGCAGAAGACAGTAAGATGAGGGTCCCTTAGGAGACTCAGAGCTGACCATCAGTCAGAACAGCTGCTCCTGAGAAATTAAAAGCTCCATAGAAGGGAAACAAGGCCTTTCATAGTCCTTGCAAACCTCCCAGGCTGGTGATATTGCACAGTACCATGCAGAACATTTCCATTTGCTGATGGCCAGGTACAAGTTTGGGTGAATCAATGGTTGTGCCATTCTTCCTACACTGGGAATAGCTGGAAATTGTGCCTTGCTCTCAGTCTGAATCTTTTATGCTTTCACCGGTGTATTTACAAGAATGTGAGAAAGAGGTCTCCAGGCATGACCGACAGAAACAGCAACTAAGGAAAACAACTGTAATGAAGAGAAACTTACCCAAACCAGAGGGTTTGCACGTCTTTGCTTTATTGTAGAAGCCTAGAGACATGAGAACACGTTACATTCCCTCCTTCCTCTCTCAGTTTGTTCTTGCTTTGTTATTTTTCCTGACTGCTGCTGCATCAAAGCACTCACACAGAAAAGGGCCTGGCACAACATGCCAGGAACAAGATTGTACTCAGGCATGAGGCTTTGATCTTGAAGATTCTTCAGCTGTGTACAGTGCACAAAGGTGCAGGCGCAGTACAACCTAGCAGAGGGGAAAAAATTCCGGTGGTGAGTTTTGCCTGGTGCCTGAAGAGTTAGTGGAGGTCAGTAATAAATGCTGCGTGCGCAGCTTTCCCTTGCTGATGCAGTTTTAAAACACTGAGCATATGCACAGGAAGAGGCAGCATGGTGGTAAATTGCTGCGTGGAGACTTTTATTTTTTTTTTAATCTCTCTATTTATTTTTAGAGATGTACAAGAAATTGAATCTTCAACCAGCAGAAAGTGTGAAAAGAACTTTCTTTGCAATAGGAGCCCATCAGTGGCTGTAAACCAGATATATATAGAGAAATAAATAGACAGGTAGAACAAAATGTTCATATTTATTCAGGTTCCTCCACGTGTATTAATACCAAAATCATCCCTAGAAAATCATCTCTACTTTACTCAATATTTCAGCAGGATGCATTTTCGATATTTCTCTGATCTCTTGATTTACAGCCACAGGGATGAAAACCAAACAAATACCTTTCCTTTGTTTTCTAGAACTCCATGCTTCATTCCATTGTAAAAACCAACCTGACAGACTTTTATATCTCAGAGATAAAAAAGAAGATACAGACTGTGCTGTGAACTGTGAACTTCGCTAAGGATAAGTTATACTGCTGTGAAATAAACAAGCACGTGTCCCCCAGGGAGGTGCAGCGTATTTAGGAAAGGCTGGCACCTCACAGAGGTTGCTCACAATAGCATTAGTGTGATGCTACCTGTGAGCTAAAGCTGGCATATGTATTTATTTATGTTTCGTTCCTTTTTTCTTACGATCAAGGATGGACAGAAACTCAACAGATGTTTTTAAACCGTCATCAATGAACTAAACTAAAACTAGAGCTACAGCTGTCAGCGTGCACATCAGCTGGATGGTTTTGTCAAAAGCAGATGCTAACAGAGAACAGCACAGGCCAAGCACAGCGTGTGCAAAATTTGGCCCAGCACACTCAGCTCCACAAAGGCCGATATACATGCCAGGGTAAGGTTTTAAATGGTAAGGCATCATTTGCCCTTTCCATTGGTAACTATTGCCATTACAGTTACAGCAATATAGTGGCACTTTTTCTAGATTAAAAACCATTTTCCATATTTGAAAAAAAAAACCCTAGTACAGCTGATAGAATTGACAGTGTCTTAGCGTTGACATCCGACGAATACAAAATGCAGGGGGAATTGCTTGTTGCTGAAATACATTAGATCATAGCAGCAGCAAAACGTAGCAGTGAGACGCCACCATCATCATTTCAACGTCTGTTCCATATAATTGCAGAGTGACTGCAAGCTAGCAGGGAAAGCTATCTGTCTTTGGGAGTCTTGTAAATGACACACAATTTAAAATAAAACGTCGGGACTATGAAAAACATTCAGAAGCTTTTCAGCATCTATTGAATTGTGTACAGTCTTTGTGGAACATCATAAATGCAGTTCTCAGAGGAAGTAAATGGTTGTCTGAAGACACATTCCTACCAACGCCATTAACACAACTCATCAGCTAACAAGAACATACTCATCTGTCTAGACACAGATGATATTAGAAAAGTAATCACCATAGATCATATTCATGTCCCAGTCCTGAAGGAGCTTTGCATGGTTTGATTCTGTACCTGCCCTGGCCCCGCAGTACTGAACGCAGCCGATGGCATTAGTTACCCAAGCTCTGCACGAGCAGTGCAGCTCCTGCTGTCTGGACCTGATGAAGTATTGTCTGGTGCAGACAAATAGAGAGCTCATAGCCGAACCAGAGCTTTAAAATGCCAAGGAAATAGCTCCTTGTCTCCCCTTTTCCCCTGACACTACACAGAATGTTTAGAAGATTACCTTAGATTAAATATACAGTTTTTTGAGAGGTAAAGAAAAAGGACATGATTTTCATGCAAGCTGTTAAGACTGATCCAAATACAGAAGCACAAATATTTGCTTTTATATATAAAGTTCTGTTAATCATAATGCTCTGGTTTTAATACAGTGCTCTGTTATCATAATGTTCTGTTGCTCATCGTTGTATTCAAGCAATGTTTTCTGCTTGAAATTAATTTGTACGTTTAATCCCTTCCTTGAATTTTTGCTAAACTCTGGTTTGAAAAGTACAAATGCCATTTTACGCATTTAGAATTTATGTGGGCTTTTTTTTTTCTTTGTTAGGATTCACCTTTTCTTTCTTTTCCCATAAGCTATTTGTATAGTCATTTGAGAAATAAAAGATTCATAGTTGAAAGGTTTATCAAAAGCTGAGATTTATAGCCACTTCAATTATGCAGATTTGTAAATAAGTATGAAACAATTCAGTAATAATTCCATGACAGGGTTGGATGGAGTAGCACAAGAGATGATGATTTTGACACCGACATTTTTAACATCTGCAGGGTAAATATTTCAGGAGAGTGGTTGGAGAGAAATATTTTAAAACATGGGTAAAAGAAGTTTCTAAAGAGTTCATGCTTCTTTATTCCAAATGTGGCAAAATCACCATACAGTTTAAACAGATCATAGTGCTTAGCATGATTTTGTGCCTACTGAGTCACTGTAAAAGAAAGTAAACAAGAAAATGTTTGGAAAATGGCAGATGGGCTCCTCAGCAAAGTTCTTCATGCACAGCTGCTGATAGATAACTGTATTTTGCTCACAACTGAGATTCAGAGAGGTAAATGGAAAAAATGTACTCTTAAAATCCACATTTTGAAAGAGAAGAGAAAAAGGCTAGTATAGATGATTAAACAATACCAAACTACATTAAAATATGTGTTAAATAACTTTTTCTTTAGGACAATTAAAAAGCAACATTCAAAACCCACCATTGCTGTGTTAGGCAGATCACAGCACCCTGTCCAGGAGATAAGCCACAGTATCTGGTCCCACGTGAAAGTCTCAGATCCAGGAGCAGAATTAATCAAAGAGGGAAGTACAGATTCTGCTCCCAGTGTATCTGTCATCACATGAGCCTCCTCGAGAGTGAGGTTGCCAAATGGTGCTGCCCTTATGTAGGGAAGGACAACTAAGAACCGGGATAGCCCTTATTAGTTGTGGGTTTGGCAGAGTTAGGTTAATGGTTGGACTCAATGATCTTAAACATTCCTTCAAACCTAAACAATTCTGTGACTCAGCTTCATCACCAGCACGTGGTCAATACATTCACAGCTCTAGTTAAGACCTGAGTAAAACGTGAGCGTTATCGCTCTTTCAGGATGTTCTCACTATTTCTATACAGAACAAGGAAAAGTGGCAGAGGTCTTGTGAAAACAAAAAAATTTAAAGAAATCAAACTTTGAATGCCACCAACAGTTTTATATTCTGCTGAAGAGCTAATTCCACCCGTTCTTTACTGCCACTGAACTCTGCCGTTTTTAGGACATTGTTCTTTTAATATCCCCATTGCTACCCCAGACAGAGGCCACACCCGTTCCCAGATCTGAACTTAATATATCCCACAGATGTCTCCTGCTCCTGCATTTGAGAGGCTAGACAGACATGCCTATACTCATCACTCCATGATGGACCAGTATCATTTTAACTCAAATTACAAGGATTTCTCCAAAGAAGGAGAGAAGTTAAAATTTAAAAATAAAAATAAATAAGAATTCCAGACAGCCGGTTTTTGTGTACTGCAGAAACCTATTACTGGCACACAGGACAAAAGCAGACACCATCATGAACTAAACTCGACCGTTAGCACTGAGTCTGCCCCCAACAGCATTGATCTCATTAGCAAACACACAAAGCTTCTTCTGGTTCGATGCCAGCACAAGCTGCACAACATGTGCCTGAAGTTATTTAGTGCATCACAGACTGGAGAGGAAACGAAGATGGACATTGCTGTATCTGCCTTCTCATCAGACATCAGATTTCAGTCAGGCACCCCAGATGAAACCAGCTTCATTCCAGATAATTTATTTCAAAGTAGGTATCAGAGCATAAGTATATCCACAGGTAAAGGAACTCCGATCCTTTTTGCCACTGCAGTAAAGAACCCATGGGTTTGTTACCTTTAGAGATATCAAATAAACAGAAGCAACAAGGTCAGGACTGAATTGCCAAAGCTCCTCCCCTCATTTGCTCCCCTAAGATTAGTATAGGCATCCCAGATTCAGTCATGCAGTCCTGCTCTGCTCCCCATTTCACACAAAATGTCAAGGAGGACCTCGCAGCAGCCCATATTACCACCACAGCTGCCAGTGCTCTGGCAATAAGAATCCCAGTTCCACCAGTGATCCCAGTTCCACCACAATAACCTCGCACATACTGCTTCAGTCTCAGCCCACTAACAGACACCACAGCCAAGAGCACCTGCAAACTCCCTGACATTTGCTACCTTTGCCTGCGACATGCTGGGCTTTCCCAGCTTCCACATGGATTTCCACAGTTTTCTGACACCTCAAGATAGATGAGGAGAGAAAAGTGGAAATGTGAGAGAAAAATGACAGAGAAAAATGAAGGCTGAGACAAACAAGCTGAAAGATAAAAGATGCCTCCAAGTTTATCCTGCAGCTTTCCTGTAAGGCAAGAGAATTTTCTGTTCTCTAGTATTGCTGCCTCATCTATGTTCCTAGAGCTACTTTGAAATGATAAATCACATCATCAGTCCCAAGTAACAACATGCAGCAAAGCTGGACATTAACTGCTGCAGAAACCAACCACTTCACCATAAAGATCACTCATAGCTCAGGAAGATTTTCCCTAGATCTGCTGAACCCATGTCCACTTGCACATCTGAATTCCTACGTGGTTTTATATTTATGCATTGCATGTATTTATTAAATATTCAGAATACTTAAGTACGAGGTGGTGCTCATGTGCCTGCATCATAAGCTCTTCATTGCCCTCACCACAAGAAGGAAGCATACATGCGTAAGCTAGGTCACAGAAGAGTGGCTATAAAATAAAGGCATGGGCAAAATTAGAAAAGGACTGAATGAGATACAATTAGGAAGAAACAACCATGGCAACAAGTATATATTCCTATAAATAGATTAGTAAAAAGACGACCAAGAGAAGAGTTGGTTTGCTGCTCGCAGAGGAAGAAAGCTGTCACAGAAGCTCTGTAAGAGGTCAAAGCATCAGATTAATTTAGCTGTAGTCAGTTTGCTAATCTCAACAACACACGGATTAATATCTCTACCTAGAAGAAGGGAGAAGACATTAGAGAGTAGGTGGATGTTTTCCATTCACCTGGTCAGGCTGATTTCATCATGGGATACTTGAAGAAGTAGGTGAAATAATGTCAGGAGCATCAGCAGTTATCTCTCGGAGCTCGTGGATAGCAAATGATGAGGCCCAGGGAGAGGAAAAAAGAGCAATATCATAGTCTTATTTAAAAGAGGTGAATGGAGGGAAAGGAAATTTCCGACCAGTCTGTGTAAATGCTGTAGTAGCAGCAGAATTTTTTACCTTAGATAGAGATACACACCAGAAATGGTTAACAAGGAGACATAATCCCTTTTATTAAGCTAACTGATGTAATTTATTAAAAAACAAAATCAGAGATGTTTCAGGAGCAAAAACCCTTTTATAGTAGTCAGGAAAATTATTTGAGCAAATAAACAAACTACTTCAAGGAACTTAGAAGAAAAGAGAGAGAGAGAGAGGGAGAGATGAGTAAGAACCAATAATGGATTTGCCAAGAACAAGTCATGTCAAACTATTGTAATTTCCTTCTCTGACAAAGAAGCAGACATGGCAAGATAGAAAAGAATAAGTGCATGTCATATATCTTGACTTATTAAGGCTTTTGACACTGTCTCGCATGACATTCCCTAGTACAAACAGGCTAGGGAAATGCAGTCTAGATGAAACTATTTGAAGATGACTGCAGAACTGGCTGGGAATTTAAAAAAAAATAATAACACAACAAAAAACCTACATACTCAAACCCAGCAGAATGTCACTGTCAAAGTGAAGGATACAGAGAGTGGGGAGTGAGATCTGCAGCCACCTGTGGGTCTCTGCCTGGGTCTGCTCCCACTGAATATTTTCATGGGCAGCCAAATGTGGGAATGTGAAGTGCATTTCTTGAACCTGCAGGTGACAGAATTCTAGCAGGGCACAAGTCATTTGGGTGACAGGAGAATTGAACAGATTCAAACCGCAAGCACCCCACTTTGCTGACAGAGCTTACCCACCACTCTAAAAATGCTAGTGTCCTCAAGGTCCTCCCGTCCTTGGGCTTAGCAGCCCCTCTGAGCAAGAGAGAGAATAATAGAGTAATTTTTTAGACTGGATTTACATGTCCGAGGTTACTCTAGGTTCAAGAAAAACTAAACCATGTGGGGAGTATGGTTTTGGACTGGACCTTGGGAAAATAGACATGAACAAGGTGAGAGTCTGAGTTCAGGTGGAGAGGGGCTAGACCAGGAGATGAAGAGAGGCAGAAGATACAGCAGCATGGTGGGAGGCCAGGCACCAGTTCAGGCAGAAAAACACCGTATTTGTAATTAATCACAACTTCAAATACTGTCACCTAGGAGCATGTGTGTGTACACGCAGTTATAAGAAGAGACTGATGAGCCGTGAGACCCACATATCTCAAACTCAGGCCGGTTGCCTGTGTACAGGCATCAGGGCTCAACCCCATTTCCCTGCAAGTCTGACCACAGGTGGCCGTGCCCATAGTGGCAGACAGCTCCTTCCAGGCCACCACAAGCACCCAACTGGCATCAGTGCAGAACGGCCCTGCAGATGCCAGAGAATACCCTGATGAGAAAGTCTATCACTGATGCTGCTCCCAATGTGCCCAGTCTAGGCTGTATTTGAGTCAAGAAAATCCCTGGCTAGCTCCTAGGTAAAGTCCTTGGGACCCATGGCAATCCCTTTCTTCTGCCTGCAGGGCTCCATGGATCTCCAGGGAGAGAGATTCTGATTTAAAACCGCAACATTTAGAAACTGTTCCGTGATGGGAGTTTGAGAAGTTTGTTTACACTGTGTCTGAGAATGGTTTATGCCACATTATGTTGAGAGTCATGGAAGTCCTGCTGGTGGGTAACACATGTAACTTCTGGGATTTGGGGAATGGCTTTATTGTGGTTATATCTAAACTCCTGCTTGCAAGTAATGCATAAAGTAAAAATTGCGAGGACAACTCACTGTATTACTGATTTGTATACTTTCCTCCTCTTATTAATATTTTAAATGATTCCATGAAAATGTTGCTGCTGTCTGATGACCAAAGAGTCTTTATATAAAGGCACCAGTCGGTCAGATTGATGGGCTGCAGAGCTATTGTAAAGAGCCACCGACAAGGCACATACTGACATCCTAATAACTGGCATTTGCTTCTGAAATCGCATACTAGGCACAGTAAAAATTATCAGTGCAGAAATTATTATTGTAGCGAAGAGGCAATCCCTGAAAAACACTGTTCGTTTTAATGGCAAATTACTGGGTAAGTCTCAAAGCTGAAGGAGGAACAATTGTAGCTCACACCATTCCTGTAAAAAGATTTATAGCCCACAGGACATGAAATTTTGTAACTTACACAGACCAAGCACTGCCATTTACAGCTTAGGTTTGCTCAGTCTGTGGCCAAGGAAAAATATTTTGTAGTTCTATTCTGCTAGGGAAATCCCCTGCAAAGGCAATGGGAATAGGTAAAATGAAGGAAAAATTAAAATATATAAAAAAACATCCCAACCAACAAAAACAGCAGCAACAACAAAACAAAAAAAAATTCCCTTAACTCAGAAAAAATCAACTCATCTGTATTTGTAGTGGTCATTTTTCCTTTCCAATCCAGCTGAGATGTGCGACAGAGCCCTTCATTAGAAACCAAACAGCAAAGAATACACTGCAGAATAAACACAGTCCATTTGCAAAATCATAAAAGAGCTAAGATTTTTTAAATATTTTTTTATTCAGCTACTAGGAGGTATAACCTAGCCTCTGTTCATCAAGCAAGAGGTGAGCTGATTTTCAGCAATATTCAGCTGATTTTTAAAAGAAAAACAACACACAGGAAGAACTTACATCCACTAAAACAGGACAGGAATGTTTATCTTTAAATTACCCGTAACTTTATTATGATTGTTGAGCTGGTGCATTACCTGCAGCATTTACTACCCAGAACTCATTGCTTTCCACAAAAGAACAGTAAACATTATTAACATGGGCGCGTACATTTTGCACTAGAGTTGGTGTCATGAAGCAAATTAATGAAGCTAATCAAGACGCCTATCTCGTGATTGTTTTTACAGTTCACATCCAGCTGAGTTTACAGCGTAGCAGCAAGCAAGGAGTATAAAAAAAAAAAAAAAAACATTTCACAAAGGCAATTTGAAAACGTAATTGGTTTAAGTCATTGTCAAAGCCAACAGGGGCACAAGTTTAGAGGACAACTGGTAAGAGGGCACAAATACTGCTTGTCTGGAAACTACTGTGCGTTTAACTACATGGAAATTAGCGTGCAGTGGCAGGCTAACAACACAGTAAGTACCATATCATTACAAGATTATAGCCTTCTGAACCACAAGGCAAGAATACAGGTTATATGCTAATTAGTTTTGGATCTACTAAAGGTAATTACATGGTAATCTCCACGTAGTTACATGGTGTTTAATAGGAAACCCTATTAACTAATCATATAATTAAAGAGTAATTGCATGATACTCTTGCCCTGCGACATGCGTGGTGGCCAGATAAATTAAAACTGATGGAATTTCACGGCGTAGCCTGTTCCTGTTATTGGACTTCAGGGCAATACCATGTCTCTCAAGACACTGAAGTAGACAGGAAAATGTACCAAAGTCAGGGCACTTACCACTCTCAATGCACAGAAAATGGCACCTCATGCCCAGAACCACTCTTTGTTTCTACAAAATTATAGGAAGCGAATCTCACCATGGTCATTGGTTTTGTCCGCGTCTTTGCCTCCTCTCCTTTCTGCAGAGGACACTGCCATACAAGTAATAAATAAGAAAGTTACTGAAACTCAGACTTGCCAGACCCAGGACTGCAGCCAGCGAGGCCCCTCCGTTTGCCTTCCATTAGCCAGGCATCCTTTCTGCCTGTCCCCAGCAGGAGTTCCTCACTGCTGCTACGCTCTTGTCTCCAGGCTGGTACTTAGGCAACATTTCTAATGATTCCTAACAGGTCACGCCACCAACCATGGCAAAAGTTGCACAGCACAGCCAGCTGGAAACAGGAGGATGAGCATCACAGATCAGCACACAGTGACAGTCAAACTTCAAAATGGCTCTCGCACAAACTGCCGATGTTGCAAAAATTGTTTCATTCCAGAGTGGACTGAAAACTTGGATTCTGTTTCCCACAAAACAACATTAAAATCCAGTTAGTCAAAACTGTTCATTCTTGTGTTCATCCTTTTATCCTTTTTTTTTTTTTTAACTCTGGATTTCATTTCATACCAACTAAAATTATATATAGGGTTATACAATAGTATAATCTCCAGCAAAAAGCAAGTGCAAAAAAATAAAATCAAATTCAGCATTCCCTGCACAATTCAACTCAGTTTCAATGAATAAGCATTTTCAAAAGAAATAAATCTGTCCAAAAGTTTCCAACCATATGAAACACTCAGCCTGTTCCTAGGGGTTCTCTAGCCTGTTGGGGATGGAGCGAGCTGTGCTGAGAGGGAAGAGAGCACAGATAAGTGCCTAAAAACCAGATTCACTTGGTCTTTCTAGTATGCTGAGCTTATCTGACACCTTGGTGGGAGATACAGCTACTTCTGTCTTCCCACCTGAGGGGCTTTGAAGGTACATGATAGACTGGGTTCAGTCCATTGTGCCAGTGAACCAGTGATGCTAGGGAGTACCAGTCCTCTCAGTAAAGCAGGCCCACAACTTTTAATTGTGCAGCTCCTAGAAGAGGTAATGTTTAAAAAATTTAAAAGTAGAGGTAATATCTTTTGTTAGATGAACTGGTAGAGTGGAAAGGCTTTTGCGGTTCTACAGCAGTACTTCAATTTCAGTATGACTTTATACTGAAGCTTCTGTTTCCAACTCATAGGCCAACTTTTGGGGTTGAGGGCTTGATCAGTTAATTGTAGCTCTCCCAGCTAAGCTCCAAAAAGAGCTCCACTGGCAAACTTCGCATTGCTCATATTGGTGATCGATCACAACTGCAACAACGTACTCCCTCAAGCAGAGGCAGCCCAACAGTGCCCCACTGTTACTTACAGCTTAAGACAGGTGTATGTGCAGGTTGTAGCTGATCAGGTTGAATGGAACTTTTTTGTTACAACCCACTGTGAACTACGGGGCACTGTGAACTATGAGTCTCAGAGCTCTGTATTTGGTGTTAGCGTGTCACGCCGACGGCATCACACTGTTAGAATGCCAAACATCATCTGCCCGAACTACAGGTCTCCTCTCGCAAAGAACAAGTGATAGCACAAGAGGAAATGGCCTCAAGTTGTCCTAGGGGAGGTTCAGGTTGGATATCAGGAGAAATTTTTACACCAAAAGGGTTATTAAGTGTTGGAATGGGCTGCCCAGGGAAGTGGTTGAGGCACCATCCCTGGAGGTATTCAAAGACGGGTTGACGTAGTGCCTAGTGACATGGTATAGTGATGGGGGGTGTTTGGTTGGGCTTTTTGTTTTTTTCCTTTTGGTTTGGGATTTTTATCAGAGCTGGGCTGATGGTTGCACTAGATGATCTTAAAGGTCCCTTCCAACCTAGACAATTCTACATTTCTATAATTAGAGGGTTTCTGCATTTTTCATCTTACAACCTATATTTCAGTTCTACAGCTCCTAGTATAATCCTCTGACATAGAGGTCCAGAGGCTATCGTGAAGCTAAAGGGAAGGTGGAAGGAGGGCAATGAAATGCTTTCATGGCCATTTCTACCCCAGCATCAGAAGAGGAGGGAGGTGGTGTGCAAGGCATGTGAAGTGCTCCCAAGTCTTAGAGCAGGTTGGATTTCTTGGAGCTCTGAGCACCTGATGGTGGTGAAAAGAAAAGAAAGGTCAATGCGTGTCAGGAGAGTTCAGTGAAAGGGAATGTGACACACTAAAAAATTATGTCCAATTCTGAAGCGTTTTGGCACTGAAACAAGTCTGCTGTGCCAGCATGTCCACACCACACAGCAGTTCCCACGTGTTCAGCATTAAATGGGCAGCTTGCTAACCAATAGTCCCCTAAGAGCAGGGGAACTTATTAGCATATGGACTTGGCATCTGCATTAGTCAGTGCTGAGTCAAATGTCCAGACAATTAAGTAAAGCTAAGCAGCAAGCACGAGGAGCTCACAGTATTACTTCAATTTAAAGATAACAAAGGCTTATTAATTAATAGCAGTGATTACTAGGGTAAAAGAGGTCATGAACTTCTCTCCTTTTTTTTCACTATAAAAGTCTGCATATTGTGCTGATATTGACACTTCTCAGAAATGCAATTCCATTTTATTAGCATACAGAAGAAATAAGCTTCCAAAGTGGAATAGGGTTTATTAAAAGACACTGGAGTGAAGAGATGATTTTATCCATCACCGCTTCTCTTTCCACCACCATCAGGAGCATCATGGCCCAGTCTCCCAACACCTGCTTCAGCCCAGAAGTCACTGTGCAGCTTTGGGTCCCTGCTTTCAGCAGCTGTAGAGCTGTTTGCCAGCGCTGCAAGGCTATCATCCCCCATGCCAGCAGTGAGGCAGCTGAGGAGGGAGTAGCAGTTTTCTCATCTCCCAAAACAACTTCTACTCACAGATCTGATCAGCATTTCAAATCTCCGTTATCTCACAATTTATTAAATAGTTACAAAATAAAACCTCCAGAAACCCTGGCATTACCATGACTGAGAAGTAGCCAAGGGTTGTCAACACACTGGAGGGAAGGGATGCCATCCAGAGGGACCTGGACAGGCTCAGGAGGTGGGGTCATGCAAATCTCATGCAGTTCAACCAAGCCAAGTGCAGAGTCTTGCACCTGGGACACGGTAATCCCAAGCACGAATACAGAGAATGGCTGGAGAGCAGTGTCCCTGCCCATGGTGTCCCTGCCCATGGCAGGGGGGTGGGAACTTGATGATCTTTAAGGTCCCTTCCAACTCTAACCATTCTATGATTCTATCTGTAACAAGTATGATCAACACTAGGTGCACCAAAGCCTAATGGAAATGGAAATTGGCTGGGCATTTGGAAAATTGATGCTTTCCTGGTCTGTGTGAGCAGCCAGTCATCCTGGGCTTTTAGTGTAGAGGGGACATCTGACAGGCACAAACAGTACAGGAAACTGATGATGAGTTTTAATAACTGTTACTTGCCTCAAGGAGAAATTTTGGGCCATTATCTCTAAATTTCTATAGAAAGCACACTGACTCACTTGACAACTATGATCAAGACATTTTACTTAGCCAGAAACACCAACCTTTGCTTGTTTGGTACACACCAGTTATTAATGCTCACGCTGTGAATATGCTTCCTTGTGTGTCCTCATATCTCTCTCTCCATCCTGGATGGAAGTATCTCACCTCTTTGCCCTTCACCAGACACAGAGCCTGTTGTTACTGCAGAACCCTTTGTGCCAGCACTCTTTCATCAGACCAAGGAAGAAGAAAGTGAGAGGAAGTACAAATAGGAAAGCATTACGTACAAAGAAAAATCCTCAGAAAAAAAATAAAATAAATTCATACAGTCACCCCTTTACTTATCAGGTTGCTTAACCACATTCAAGACAATTCCTGAATATGAGGACATTAGGAGCACTGTCAAGATGGGTGAGTCTAAAAGAAGGTAAAAAGTTCACCAGAATTTAGTACTGTAACCAATTTTATTTTTTTTTAATTTTAAAATGTTAACAAGTCCAGCATAAGCAGGGCACAGGATTGGGAAAACAAAGAGAAAGAGCCTGGGTTTGTAAATATTTTAAATTAAAATAAGTTACATGTACAAAAAGAAAAAAAAAAAAAAGTTAGAGCAGCAAGATTGTATGTAAACTGTGTCAAGTAACTCCTAGGTCTCACGGCAGGTTTGACTCCCTGGATCTGCAAACACCTGATGCCAGCCTAGCAAGAAGCAGAACCTGGACTAAGAGATGCTACTGGCGTGGGAAGACTACAGCACTTGTAACTGGAGGAGTGAAAGGGAGAGAGTTAGGAAGGAGGGGAGGACAGAAGCTAGAGAAAGGGAAGGAAGATAAATGGTAGTTAATATGTGAAAGCTTCTTCATTTTCAGTCACCACTTACTGATCAAACACTATTTTTCCAGAAGGTTCCCAAACAGCTGACATGGTGTCTTACGCATCAGGGATACAGTGTATTGCAGTCTCAATGGTATACATAGTGATCTGCTTAGAACAAAAGATTGGAAATCAGAGCAATTAAGCTATTGCACAGTCCTCACTAGCCATTTCATTGAGTGTCAGCAGGAAGACTTTAGACACAGCACTAAGAACAACTGCCCACCGATCTCCATTGCTCCTGCCCCATTCTCCTGCAGCTCCTGCGCCCTCCTGGGCAGGTGGGGGCCTCCTGCAAAAGTAAATACAGAGCTTGCAGGAAGGGGTGCTATTCCAAGGGGGGCAATTTTTGGTGGTTGTCTGATGGTTGCATAAAGTGAAGTCCCTCATTTTTTCACTCCAGTCCATCCAAGTCAGGAGACATGTGAGTTTTTTCAAAGAGTCATCCTGTCTAAGATCTTCATTGGTTTAATATTTCTAGTTTGGCACATTGCAACCACTGCCTGTTTGCTGCCACTGGATGTCCTCTTTCTCTACTTGGCCCTGTTGATAACCTTATTCATCCAATGGCCACAGCAGCTGCACTAAAGTAGGGCTGCAGAAAGCTAATCCTTTCTGTCGGCATCTAAGCCATAATTTAACAGCAATGGGGTTTTGCCCTGTATCTCCACAACCTGCAATTTTGCCAACTTCCACAATTACATTAAAATACTCCTAATTTCTCTTTTCTCCTCGTACTGCAGAGTTTATTATATTGACTTCCATTAATACAGAATAGTAAGGTACTAGTCTCCACAGCTGCAGAAGCTTCTGAATGCAGTCTCAAATACAGTCGCAAAAATAGTAGGAAATTATACTTTTGTCTGGTTGGCTGGCTAATTTTTTAGTTCTCCCTATGCAGATCCTGAGTTGTATGCACCCTGATGGTTTGCAAATTTAGGTTTGGCAATACTGAACCTGGGATCACTCCAAGTCAATATTAGCTCTTGACTTTCTGTTCTCACTTTCACTTTTCCTTGCCTAGAACTGGAGGTCACATTGAGAAATATAAACCACATGTTTTAAAATATTAACTTTTTTCAGACCTTATGCCGACTTTATTTTAGACAGTCTGACCTCTTTTTCTCCTGAAAATAAAGACAGAAAAGGCCGATGACGAGTGAATTCTCCCTTATAGCATCAGGTGGTACCAGCTGAAGTCTGTGAGGGCTGTCTGAAAGCTGTCACAGGAGAGGAACCTTCGGGTATCTGAAGACATCTGGCTTCGAGTTGGATAAAACAGTGTTTTGCGCTTGCCTGTCATTTCTCATTTCTTGCTTAGCTTTAATTGTCCCAGCTTGTGCAAATACACCAAGCACTCACACCGTCAGCTCCTTTGTCAAACACTCAGATCCCTGTTTTGATACTCTCCCTCTGCAATGCCATTTAAAGCCGTGGGTTAGACAACAAGCTTCAAGATTTGGAATTTTCCATTAATTCACATTATGCAGAAAAATCAATACTCAGCAAATGTCCAGATGCCCTGACAGGCCATATACAGACGGTGCCAGCTTGATAATTATAATTTCCTTAGTAGGTATGCCATGCATATAGGGAGGCATATCACACGTAAAAGCATATTGGAAACAGAGAGTTATAACCAGCTCATCAATGCCCCAAGACACAAGGAAGTAGCCTTGAAACACAAATCAAAGTAGTAAAAACGTAAGCTCTAACTAACAACATCTCAGTATGGAAAAAGAAAAAACAAATCAGCAATAGTCATCAGAAAAATCTGGAGGAATGGAGTGTTCCACGATAGGCCATCATCCTAATGCAAAACCATAAAGCAAAACTGGGTACTGGGTTTGATTCTTTAAATTATTCACAGTCAACAGTGACCTTCCAGGGTTAGGTTCACCACTCAGGATTTCATTGCCTCATTGCATTGCAAAGATGCTTTTCTTGACCTTTGTAAAGTTTCCCCCTTTGTGCACTCTGTGGTATCTTCATAGAAGGTACAGATATCTGCAGCAGATACAAAGAAAAAAATAAACTCCAAACTACTTTCTCACTTCCTTACAAGGAAAAAAAATTACAACTCTCAAACATAAATTCTTAATGCTTTTTACAAAAAATAATCATTTATTAAACAGCATGTGCTTATTAATAAATTACAAGGCAACCAGATGTAGAAGTCACTTTCAATGTGTCATTGAAGGTGTTTATGCTAATAAGCATAAGCAGAAGCATTTTCAGATGTTTGTTTGCATGGGGAAAATACTAGAATAAGGCCGTGCCAAGCAACGTTGAAAGAGAAGTGATGGATACTTACCTATCGTTGTTAAAGAATATCTGGCAGCATTTGTGTTCCTACACGCTCAAAATGACCTTTCCTCTTTAGAAGGGAGTTCCACTCACCATTTTCCAAACCAATCACCTGGCAGCACCCATCTACAAAAATGCACTTCCATCCTTATGAGTCATATCTAGACAGCTGAATCAATGTAAATAGTATCATTTTAATTGTTCTGTGAAAGCAATATAAAATCATAAACTTTTTTCTCCTTCTGATATCTCTAGCACATCAGAAAGAGTAACTGAGCATTTAATCCAAAAGGAGGTTACCATCACCATGGTGGTGAGGAGAAAAGAACATCGCTCCTAGCTGAAGGAATAGGAAAATCAAATTCTTCAGAAGTGTTGAGGTAGGGCCTTCAATTAGTTATTTTAGCATAAGAGATTTCTTCCTCCGCTGTTATCTTACATGCTAACTTCCACTGCACACAGGCCAAGGCAATGCCCAAGCGCTGTCATTTAGCAAGATGTTTTCAGTCGGTCTATGCGCAAAGTAAATACACAAGCACACAGGTTTTAGGTTGAGGATTATTAGGCACAATACCTAAAATAAATAAATGTACCAAGTATTGTGTCCTTATATAAAAGCAGCTACACAAATGCCTCACTGTTGAACGTGCAGAAATTACAGGCACAGAAGAATCTGGACTGAAAAAGCTTCCCAAGAGTTTCGGTAACGTGGTTTACATCCCTTCTTGGGGAAAGGTCTACAGCTCTTCACAGGCATTCAGTTAGTTCAGACCTGTTTGTTCCCTGGAGCAGGGATTCTTTTGTATGCCAAATTTGAGTATGTGGGCATTTTCTGCAGAAATATTATACCTTCTAGGTATGCAGGCATCAAGTATTCAGTATGCAAATGAAAATGATATCTCTGTACAAACTGTTTAAAGTAGTTATATCAGAGACTGAGATAATTTCATTCCTTCTCTGTATTTTTTTAACATTACAAAGTTGGGCTAAAGCCCAATTTTACTCCTCCTGGTGACAGCTACCTAATCCAAGCTGTGATCTATGCCATCTCCTTGTATTTTATTTTAGCAATAAACCAGTGCGGATTTCTCAGATGACACATGTGCCAAGTTTCCTTGCCTCTGCTCTTAACATTTGTGACAAATCTATTTGTTTTGTAGATCTCCAGGGAAGACTCCAGGGGCATCTGATCAAGCTCTTTCAAAATTAGACAAAGAAACCCAGAGGTTTCAAGGCAAATCTCTTCCTGAGGAACCTTACCCAGGCACACCAACCGTGCTTTAAAATGGGGGAAGAGAATTGCCCCCTTTCTGTTTTGAAACTCAATATTAGCATAAGCTGAGTGAAAATAATGTTGTTGGAAATGTAAATTGCAGCATATCCCAAAATGTAAATTGGATGCTTTTAGAAGAGAACATTACAAAAACATAGTCACAATCAATTAGTTGGATTTAGAAGCAATTATATGTGGTATATATCCTATCATTATATATTTAGCAAGAGATCTGAAGCAATCGCACACCTTTTTATTTTTGTCAAAGCCTTTCAAATTCTCCATGTAATAGGAAAGCAGAAAAAAATTTAGCAATGACCGGCATAACAACATTCTAAAATTTGGAAGAAAAATCCTTACAAAATAAGCTGCAATTCATTCAAATTTGAAAATCAAAGCCTTAATATTACTGATTCTGTTTTGAAAAAGTAAAGAAAAATGTATACGTATCTTAGAAGAATAAATAAGTGTCTCCAAAAAAGCTTCTTATAAAACATTGTGTGAACAGGCATTAAATACGAAATTATCAAGGAACATAACTAAGTATCTGGGTATCTGTCATGAAGATAAAGCCAATAAAAAAGGGTATTTTCTGGTAAAGAACTAAATTAATGTAATCATGTAACTCAAATGACTAAATGACTCAGACTGGTGCATTTTGAAAGTCTTCATGCAACTGTTGCTGCTGGCTCCAGAACATCTTACTATTTAGAAATAATTCCTACGACCTAGCTCAATGTTATCTATCAAATAATTGAACCATTTGAAGCAAGCAGAAAAAGGTAGGAGGGAGGTTTGGGTTGTTTGGTTGTTTTTTTTTAAATAATGAAAGCCAAAAGAAAAGTCAATGAAAAGAAAGTTATTGACTTCTGGAAGGGAATTTTTTTTTATGAAAAGAAGTGTTCGTTTTTCTTGTATCTGCCTCTCTGCAGACGCAGCTTAAACTTTTTGTGTGGTTAGTACAAAGAAAAAGTTCAGTAAATTTCTAACAAATATGATCTGAATTTTAATCCCATTCCTGTCAAAGATAATTAGAAAATCACAAGATAAACAGCTGTAGGCTATTTCATTCTTTTACAGCCACTTGAAGAAACAACCTTGCTGATGGTGCCCCAGCAGTAGGCAATGGTAGTCATCCTACCCCAAGCTCTTGGTGCTGACCTGCTGAAGAGTTTAGCACCGTGACTTTACTCCAATGTTAAAAGGTGACTCTACCTGACACAACAGCTAAATGTTTGTGATGTGTAAGATCTTTGAATCTTAGAGGCAAAACCCCCTGCCCCTAAGATACTTACTTTCTTTTAGATTAAAAGGCTGTTACTTCATCCCCAAGAATAGTTACAACCCCGACATCCCCAATAACAGAATAGTAACATCACAGTTATGAGGATAAACATCCCCTTTTTTTGGGAAGTTATGGCAGGAAGGGTGATTCTCACANAAAAAAAAAAAAAAAAAAAAAAAAGTGATGTTTCTCTTTGGAAGAGAGGACCCAGATCAAATTTCTGAACTGGGGAATTATTGCCTTGGTTACATTTGTGAGAACTTCACCATGCAACCACAACTCCTGACACCTTCTGCTCTCCCTCTTCTTTGCCTCCTTGTAAAAACCACACGTCTACAGGACATTTTGCTTTAAACAAAACCTGCAGTTTCTCTGCAAACACAGACAGCCTTGCGCACATCTCTAGAGCCTGTATTTCCATGGATGGGAGTACTCTCCGATGGGTTAAAATCTGGCTGGAGGGCCGTGCCCAGAGAGTGGTGGTGAATGGAGTTAAATCCAGTTGGTGGCGGGTCACAGGTGGTGGTCCCCAGGGCTCAGAATTGGGGCCACTTCTCTTTAGTATCTTTAACAATGATCTGGATGAAGGGATTAAGTGTACCATTGGTAAGCATGCAGATGACATTGGTGGGATTTGGTGGGAGTGTTGATCTACTTGAGGGCAGGAAGGCTTTGCAGAGGGATCTGGACAGGCTAGATCTATGGGCCAAGCCAGTGGTATGAGGTTCAACAAGGACAAGTGCCGGGTCCTGCATTCGGGCCAACACCATGCAGTGCTACAGGCTTGGGAAGAGTGGCTGGAGAGCTGCCTGGCAGAAAAGGACCTG
>VZRU01009771.1:122270-180218 GCA_013398155.1 Pedionomus torquatus | reverse complement strand
GCTCTCCAGCCATTCTCTGCCCAACCTGTATTTGTGCCTGGGATTGCCATGTCCCAGGTGCAGGACCCTGCACTTGGCTTGGTTGAACTTAATGCTATTTGCATTAGCCCACCTCTCAAGCCTGTCCAGGTCCCTCTGGATGACATCCCTTCCCTCCAGTGTGTTGACTGCACCACCAAGCTTGGTGTCATCAGCAAACTTGATGAGGGTGTGTTCTATCCCACTGCCTGTGTCTCCAACAAAGATGTTAAATAGTACTGGTCCCAGTACTGACGCTTGTGGGAAACCACTCATCACCAGCCACCACTTGGACATTGAGATGTTGATCACAACCCTTTGAGTGAGGCTTTCCAGCCAGTTCCTTATCCACTAAACCCATGACTTTCCAATCTGGAGACTAGGATGTCATGTGGGACAGTGTCAAATGCTTTGCATAAGTCCAGGTAGATGACATCCATTGCTCTGCCTTTATCTACCAAGTTTGTGGCAGTATCATAGAAGGCCATCAAATTTGTCAGGCAGGATTTGCCCTTGGTGAAGCCAAATCTTTTCCAGAAAACTTGTGTTTTGAGCCCCTGTAACACAAGGAAGAGGATTGATCCAAGGTGTCCCTTACAAACACCAGCATGTACATAATGTCTTCCAATACATGTCAGAATCAGGGCACCTGACTGCAGTGAGCAGCGCGCTGCTGGGGACCCAGAGCAGAGCAGCACTACACCACGTTTGCTTGGCAAGTCAACAGCTCCACACAACTGGAAGAGAAGTGTCTGTACCATGGTACATGGCGCCACTGGGCTAAAATCTGCATCACTTTGCAGAATGGATCCCCCCAACAAAGAGATGCCCATCTGCAGATGACTGCTAACTGCTAGAAATACAGTCAAACTGCATCTAACCCTCTGGAAGCAGTGTGATTTTCTGCTCTTGTCAGATCACTTGACATTGCTTACACCAAAACAACAGCTGAAGAAAACATAATGACAAACACTGGTAATGAGCAGTTAATACAAGCTCCAGGATGAATTAGCTTTGACAGAATTTCTGCTCTTGTGGAATCACTGCTTCACAAGAGTCTCTTCCGATGCAGCTCGTTAAATGCTCGAAACTCCCCTAGGGGAAGCGAGGCTTGAAGTGTGCCCGGCAGAGGGTTCCTGGGAGAGACGATGAATCAGTGCAACTTCGGCAACGCATAAGCAGAGCTGCACGCCTCAGATCCCAGGTCAGGCAATGATTTTTGAACCACCTGCCAAATTAAAGTCTCGGATGTCTTGTGGGTCAAAATGCCTGGAGGTCAACATTCAGCAATTGCGAGGGCTGAATCAAATTGCTCACGTACAGTAATGCCAATAAAGTGATCTTAATCAAAATGCAATAACCCTCTTGAAGAGTCAGCCATTCATGGCCAGGAAACTTGTCAGGCAGTAACTGGCCTCCTATAGAGAGACAGGAGATCTGGTTCTCCACAACACATCACGGGAGTGAAATTAATTCTTACTTGCAGGGCACAGAAGTCATAATATCTCTAATTTGCTGAGTGATCACTACTCTTAGGGCTTGGCTTTGAGATGCAGGCAACTTCTTGCTTCTCTCTCTGCTACAATACAAACAACATTTTTGCATTTTACATTATCCACTTCTTCTCCATGGATGCCAGGCTCTATTATTTTATATTTTAGTAGTGCTAATCTAGAGAGCACACCTGTTTCATATGCTCCATCAGAAACTGTATCATAAACACTTTTCTGAGTTTTCTCTCTTAGTTGAACATAACTGCCATTGCCACTTCTTGAAAAGAAAACAGTTCCTTTTGAAGATTATGAATAACTCACTCTCAAAAGAACCTGCAGAGCAATAAAAGCATATTAGTTAGAAATGTCTTCACATTTTGCACTTGACATGCACATGCTAGAATAAGTAGAAGATTTTTCAAAACATACAACCGTTAGTTAAAAAGAAACCAAATGTGTATTTCTTCTGGTTTTGCAGTTGAGCCCCAACAGAAAGCAAGAGAGGTACTGCATGCATGAAAGTACCGTTGGGCATTTTCATAACAGGTACAGGGGGAAATAATTATCTATTTTATGCAGTGCTGCAGCAAGGAATATTATTCAAATAATCAGTGATCAGTCTGTTAACACGCAACCAGAACATGACACAAAAACATTAGGACATATTCAATCTAATTGAAGGATAATACGCAACATTGGCATGAATGAAATGTGCACACGAAGCTCACATCTTTTTACGATTACAATAATGCCAATAGTAAAAATACCGTTTATCAAAGCCATCTGACTTAAAACTGCTAATTTACACCACTGCAGAAGAAAGGTGTTCCCTGTGAAAAGGCCAAAGAAAACGTAGAGAGGTTGCAACTTCTCTCCAAGTTCTGACTAGTTCCATGTTCAGACATAACACGGAAAGCTATTTCCTCCTACCTTTTTATCCCACCTCTGTTATCCCTGTGCTCCAACAGGCCCTACTAAGTCCTTCATGGCAAAGAGGCGGGTGGACATCTCTGCCAGTGCCACAGTCCCCTAGTGGCCAGAGCTCTCCCCAAAGGCACAGAGTTGCCAGGCTAAGGTGTCACTGAGGGTCATTCTTGGTGCAGCTTTTACCTTGAGAACAGGTAACACTTTAGGACTGCGGGGCCACAGGTCGCCTACAGATAACGCAGCATCACTCAACCAGAAAGTAAATCAAAGCAACGCACACCCAGCCCATAACAACTGCCAGGTGCAGCCCCGTGCGAGTTAAGAACAGGGTTCCCAAGTATTACACAAGGCAACGGTCCTTCTACAAACAGAACAGCAGCTCCGAACAAATATTGACCAGCGCCAGCCCCGGCGGGGATATTGTACAGCCTGATAAGAAGCGCTGATACCTCCCGGGGTAAACACATCCCTGTTTTCCTGGGGAGAGCAGATCACAGGGTGAGAATAAACATTTTGGTGAGTCACTTCCTGTGTTAGGGACATGCAAACGTACAGTCTAAAGGTTCAACACGGTCATTTAGGGTGTGACTTCTCTCAACAGCAGATGACAGAATGAGTTTGGAGCTCACTTGGGAAGTGGAAACTTCTGGGGCACGGGTTGAGTGCTGCTGGTTCCTCCAGTGCTGGTGCCTGCACATGCTGCGTCAGAAATCTGGGTTCAATGGATATGTTTTCATGATCCTTAACTGTGACAATTCACTCCCGTGCCTCTCCAATGCCCTTTGCATTTTATCTGCCACAGTTCATTATTGTTTCCATGCCAATGAAGATAAGGTTAAATAAAGACATTCATATACAAAAAAAACCCGAGAGCTTTCTGTTGCTTGTGTGGTTGCACTCTCAAGATACGATTCATGTCTGGTTAGAAGAGTTCCAATCTGACTATCCAAAATTATGTCCAGTTAGTATCTTATCTTACGGCGACTGTAGTTCCTGAAAACCAGACAGAAAAGAAAGAACAACCCCATCGTTCACCATTTTGTTTGGAAGAAAATTATATAATCCCGCTTCAAAGCATGAAACTCTGTCTAGCAGCCCCTGCACATAAATCTCTTTAACTGACCAGCCAACAGTAGTGAGGTGCTGGAAAAGGAAATGTGAAGCACTGTAGAAAAAAATGACTGGAACAGAATGAAACGGGGGGTTACTGCTGTCTGTCAAGCTCTTGTACAGTAATTCAGTCAGGTATCAATGACGCCTTGGTAGCTGGCATCACCCAAGAGTCAGGAAAAGTACTTTGCAGTGATTATGTATCTCACTATTGTATTGGACTTCAGCTCCTGTGGCAAAGATGGTAAAAATGCTGACTTTAACAACCACCCACCCTGGGACAGCACGTTATCTGATGTAAAACAGACCGACCAGGAACTGAGACATCCCGTTTCTCAAGTAGCCTCCTTTGGCAACCGGTTTCAACTATTCGCTGGTAAAAATATATTTTCCAATAGCTTCCCTAACATGCAAAAATCGCCTCAGAAGTGATGACATCTCCTGATGATCTGCAGAGATTTGACAATTCTGTCCCGCTGCATCTCTGAAGCACCAGGACCAACACGTCCCTGGGGCACCGGGAACCCCAGGGCACACATTCCCTGACCCTGCAGTTCTGGCAGAAGTGGGACAGATACATTCCCAATATTATTTCTGACAGTATAAATGTTTTATTTCCTTTCAAGCGGCGGTCACATTTACAAACCAGTAAGCCATCCCCTGCTTTGCCTGACCCATCTGCCTTCACTAAAAATGTAATTCTGCTTGTATTTTTGCTGTGCCAAACAAATTCCTATCGCTTCCTGGCATGAGGTGATTCCAGGGAAACACTGGTATGTCATCTCTCTTTCCTCCTGACACCTGCCACTGCAGAGTCATTCAGGATTCTGTATGCAGGCACTGATGGTGAATAATACTTCACTTGTATGAGTCATATCTTTTGTCAAAGTGGCAGACCTTTTCAGCCAGCGGAAAGCAATCCATTGCAACAGCAGAGAGTTCATTTAAATGTCTTTATTACTCCCGCTTTCCTAAAAAACATCCTAAAAAAGCTTAAAAATGGGAATATTTTAAATAAATTACTCTAGCACGTACTGTTTTCAATGCTCACGAGCTACAAGCTCTTAATAATTAAAAGGCATTTTATCAGCAGTTTCATTTTGTAGCAGTGAAGATGTATTTCCCATCAGGGTAACAAAACCAACAACCACCACCGAGACAGCCATCACAATTTCCTATATTACCCCAACAGGGAAGAAGGCATTCAGCAGCAAACAGCCCTGTCATTTGTTTCTCTAGAGGAATAAGTTTCTAGATGCGTTACCAACAGTCAAAGAAAACTGCTTTAGAAAAGAACTTTTATTTATACTGTAGAGAAATCATGCTGAAAGTAGCAGTGTCTGTGTTAATAATAAATGCATTTGTAAAACACACATTTATAAAAACGTGCAAACAAGCACCAGATTCACAGGCTTTCTAAAAGCTTAGGATATTAAGGCACTACAAAAGAGATGCCAGTGGTGCTGGCACTCACGAATAAATGTGGGTTTATTAGGCTATGTTTTCAAAGCCTAGATGCTTGCGAGGCACATTTTCCCAGCCTTTTAACACTTGTTTTAAAAAGTATGTCTCAAAAACAGCCATTGGGTCCTATTATCCTGCAGGAGGAAGTGGGGAGCGTGAACCCAAACCCTCCCGACTCCATTCGAAATGTAATTAATCAGAGGCCTCAAGGTATCACAGACAAAAGCCAGTTTATATGGAAATTCCTCCTCTAAAGGGACATGTGGAAACTTCCTGATCCAGCAGATAAAACGACACACAAACTCCTCCCAGCCTGTCTGCCCAGCCTACAGACACATCTCACACCACCCTCAAAGTGCTTCCTGGAGAGCAGGAAAGGCTCCTGAACTTCTGTTCATTTGAACAGTTTCCCCTAATGAGATGTAAAAACATTTGCCACATTTATACACTGGAGGAACATTCCAAAAACTACATCTACAGAATATGGGCTCGGCTTAAGAAGATAGTTTCTCACCCTGCTCGTTTCTCTCAAACACGCAGCCAAACTAGGCTTTAACAAGACATTATGGTATTTCTTCAGAATTAATTGGAAACAAAGAACAAGTATTCTTAAAATAGACCTTGTTTAGTAACAGGAAGCTTACATGAGGGAGGCAAGTGTGAGGAGTGCCCTGTCTTTCTCTCAGAAAAGACAAAACCTCTGGACCACAGGAAATAACACAAGTTTTAGAAAATCCCCGTGGTATGAGTGAAAACACTTCAAATAAATCTGTAAGGCCTCAAAACGATGTTAAAGGACAACAGATGTTCTTCCCCCCACTAGTTCATTCGAAGACTCACGTAGTCCCTAAGAGAAGTCATTTATTTGCACTGATTAAAGTGGGTGTTCAGATCCAGACTCATACAAACGGAGAAACTGAGAAGAGGTGTCTAAGGAATGACAAGCTGTGTCTGTCCTCTTCTTGCTGTGAAAGAAAAGCCTCTCTGAGTTTGTGAAGGTAATGGAAAAATACAGACCTCTGAATACACCTTTTCTTCAGACTTAGTATCTTTATAATGTAAAACAGAACCCACCAAAAAAAAAAAAANAAAAAAAAAAAAAAAAAAAAAAAAGAAAAAAGATAAGCCTTAAATTTTAGCTGAAAACTACTTTTGGAATTAATTTTTTCTTTTGCTGTGTTTTTGTGATATGTGGCTGACATATCGGTGCCTCAGCTGATATGCTGCCAAAATAAAATATAATCAGCATTGTAACTCCTGCCATTGTAAGTCAATTCTGAAATTAAATCAGCAATTTAGATTCATCTTATTGTCAAGCATCTTTAAGCAGGAGTTTTTCCACCATCTCTTCTAGGAAGCAATTCCTCCTAAATAAGAATAACGACAGCAATACAGGCCCAGATGTGGCCATGAGAAACTAAAAGGACACACAGGTAGCAAATTCCAAACGCAGAACCTCCCGGCCTTTTCTCAGAATCACAGAATTTTCATGGTTGGAATGGACCTCTGAGATTGGATCCAACCATACACACACCAAAAAAAAACCTCAAACAAACAAAAAACACCACAAAAAACCAAACCCCACAAAACAAATAACTCAACAATCCCAGCTGCTAGAGCATACAAGTCTGTAAGCAGCAATACGAGACATTACCCTAAGAATTCATCGTTTTATTCACAGGCTCATTCGGTAAAAATCATCAATAAAGCTGGGAGCAAGGATCAAAGCCTACCCCCAGTCACTAGGCTAAAAAATGATTAGCTGTGATTAGGATGATGTTCCATATTTCTTCTGATAAAGCTGTATAGCTTATTGAAGAAGTGGTGAATGCTCCTTGATGGTCTGGAGCAAAGACTAAGCTGGGTGGCTAAGGACGTCTCCTAAGTTTAGGAGCTATGGATTCAAACCTTCTCAGCCAAAGCCAGGTGTAGAATGAGTTTCTCGTACCTTGGGCAGGCACTGCAAACCTCATGGAAAAGGGAGGACGGAGATCCTACCCCCACCAGTGGTATGCAGAAGGACAGGAGCAGTGCCTGCCCCTTGGGTACTCGGGTGCGGGGCTTGTGCCAGTCCCAGGGCTGGGGATGCTCCAACAGCAGCTTTGCCCAGCTGGAGTGATTCCCGAAATCCCCTTCATATCGTTGTACAGCATCTTCAGCGCCTCAGCCTTTGCAAATCAGTGCTGTAGCCCACAGAGCCTCTCACAGCTCTTTGATCTTTCACCTAAGCAACAGAAGGGTTCTTCCTTTCTTATTGCTCTCCTGCTGTTTTTCTCCCACATACACTCCTGCACCTGCAAAGCCAGTATTACTACAGCAGGGGCTCCGGGAACCTGGACATGAGATTCACCCCTTCTTTCCCTTTGATTGTTGCCTTTGGTTTACATGGGGGGGGCTCAATAATACCCTGAACAAGGTTTACCAACAAATCAGTACAAAGCACCTGCCTCGGGTCAAAGTCTGCTGCCATTGGCACCAGCAGCATCACAAGTGGGAAAAATCCAGCAGGGAGTGAGAGTAGGTCCGGTTGAAAACCATATTCTTATTAGAGAAGGAGATTAGGGGGGGGATTCACCTGCTGCATTGGATCCAAGTGAGTTGAACTAGTTTGAAGCAAGTTCATAATTACAAGGGGTTTTTGTTAATACACTGAAGACGACATGCTTCTCCCATTCTTCCTCTGCATTAACGTGATTTCATCACCATGACCACCAGCCAAAGCAACTAAAATGCATTGTGGTTTCAACTCAAATTGAATTAGAGAAAAACTGATTTGCAAACTACTTTCTTCTCATAACTTGAAACTATGATTAAAAATTTTGCCTTTTTTATGAGAAATGTAATATCTGAAGGATTGCACAAGCCATAGTCTCGGAAGGCTAAACAGTTCACGATGATCTGCATGTAGCAGTAAAAATTTTATAGCAAAGTATTTCACTGACACAAACAATTCTGTACCCTCTTTCAGCTTCAATTTCATCAAAACCAAAACTTGTGAAACCCTGGAAACACACGGTGTTAAGACACAGCTCGTATGCTCCTCAGCCAAGAAACAACAGGAATTATCGGCAAATACAAGAACCGTGGTCACTAAAAAAAGGGCCTTGCTGTGAAAGCAAAAATAACTCCGAAGGTGAGGAAAGGCAATCCTGGGAGTCTTGCCCTTCACCTGTCCAGGAGGTCACCTGGGACTGACGTTCCCCACTGTCCCTGCTTGGCCCTGCGCCTCCCCAGCCTTCCTCTCTCTTTCTCTTCCTCGGTGGGATTCTGCAGCGCTAACTGCAGCTCACAGCGCAACAGACTAATAATTCTGAGCTGGTAACCCAGGATCACAGTCATTTTGCAATAAGCCTCCGCTGCTCCCGAGCAAAGAGCATCTATCCATACAGCTCAGGAAAGCCTGGTCCTGTCATTAGGATTAACATTTTTAGAAAATACGTAGTAGTACACTAGGAAATATCACCAAGATGAAAGTAAAATATTGGAGTTGAAAAGAGGAAACAACACTCTGTGTTGAGTCCATAATCTCTATTTATAAACTATGGTTAAATACCACTGTCTCCTGCTCAACCTCCCTCTGATCTGACCACCACCACCCCACCCACCCCTAATCCAATAACTTATACCTGTGATTTTTATGAACTGAAATTTCAAATCTAGTACACTGGCTAGAATTCATTCATATGTATTTAGCAGTGTACTGTATAATAAAAAAACCATGAGTATGTGTCTCCGTAAGATGAAGTAGCAGTAAGGCTGTGTCAATGCCCTTCATTTCCTTTGCAGGAGAAGGGCTGGGAAACAGGTACTTTTTCACTCATGAGAATGAGGGAAGGAAAGCAAGTATGTTCTCATTTTACATTTGCTTTGACCGTTGCTATCCTTAAATGCAGAAATGTCCTACTTACTCCAGTAAGTACATACGTATTTTAAAAACAACTGACAATTTTTAATCAATCAGGTTCCACCTACCACACTGTGCAATCCTTCCACAAAAATGTTAATTAAATATGATTTTTCAGATTGGCTTAGAAACTATTTAATCATTATAACCAGTTTCTTGATAAAGGCATTCAAAATAGTTCTGCAAGTGAAAGATTCAACAGAGCAAAACCAAAGTACTTAATGAAAAGATACAAAAATGTAAAAAAGGAGTAAAATAAAAGGATATTTGAAAGCAAATGTCACCCCTCAACTAACCCAAGAAATAATGAGACAGTAAAGAAATGGAAAACAAACAACCTCGTATCTGTATACTGATTGTTCACCCAGCCTCAACATTAACCTAGAGTCAGAGACTTTTTTTTTTAACAGAGAGAAAATAATAAATAACAAAGGTCAGAAAATACCATACTCTTTTGCTAAAAACTAGTCAGGAATTCCAGTTTTTCCACTGAAAGTCATGATTATACTATGTCAAAACAACCACAGGATGATTTATAGACATATATATCGATGATTAAAATATTTAAAGCAGAAGTGAATAAATAATATGCATAGAGATAAAACTCAATTTAAAAAGTAAGTTATCAATAACATATGAAAGCACAGAACACTAAGCCAGCTTTAATTTTTATATATTAGACAACCGAAAGGAAGTGATTATTTGTGTCAATTATACAGACCTGGGGTAACACGCTGCTGAAGAAGCTGAACACGGATGTGAGAACTCACAGGGGAGGGTATGGACAAGGAGGTTCAGAGAGTGACTTGAAGCAAAAAATCAACAGTTTTGGACTGTATAATTCACATGTTTACAAAATGACCTAAGCTTGAGATTTAACCCATAATTTGTGTCTAGCTTTTCCATGTAAATTCTGCGATAGGTATTACTTAAATATTCTTAATGTAAATGTGCACCAACCTTTCATGTTGTATCACCCGAGTAAGAAAAAAACAACTACATCCAAAATTATTAATAATTATCTTGAGCATAAGGAAAATCTTGGTCCCACAAAGATCAACAGCATAACTCCATAGTATAGTAAAATTCCCAGTATGGTATGGTTAAGACGTATGCTTAAGACACCCTTACTTGACTGTGTAAATGAAAAAGCCTAAATGTCAACTCAACACATCCAATCGTAAATGAAAACGTGTTCCCTGAAGGCATATTCTGCCACTTCCACACACCAACACAAAAATAAAGACCACAGAAATATAAGGCAATAAAAAAACACACCAGAAGGCCATGCAGTCTGAAGACCAAAGATTTCTTTACTTCAAAAATGTATCTTTATATTCAAATTCCAAGATGCTACACTGTAAAAGGAATATGCAATCGTAAATTTAATTTAACTTAAACATTTGCATTCCTGGGCAAACAGAGCTCAGGCACAACATCTGGTTTTCAGTGAAGACCCCAGTTACCTAATCTTCTGTCTGGGTCCATTATAATGTGATGCAGTCAAGAAATAAGCCTCAGGCTCCTGATCGAACATTATCCAATAATGAATGAATTTGCTCATGATCCATCACAAGAAGTCTTCAGAGTACACCTGGATTTTTCATTTATTTTCTTTTAAGATCAATACATAAAAGTACTGCAGTTATATAACTGAGTTTGGTTAAAATTTTGCAAAACTTAAGGTCAGTCTGGTAGTTAACAAAGTAAAAAGTTAAACCAAAATTGACAGAGATTAGAGCATTGCAAATATCATTTTTTAAGCAGGACTCATGCCTTGAAATGCCTCTCATCATTCTGGAGCAGCTGTTTTTTGTTCTTGACCTTAAAAGAGGACACATGAAAAATGTATTTCACCCCTTCTTGCTTGATGATGTTACAATCCTGCAGTTAAATATGGTCAATTGTTTGCATACTTCAACCTGTTTGGACATGGCTAAATAATGATACGAAAAATGGTAAGTATCACAATCATAATTTAAACTGTAATGAATTAACTCCTAAAGAAGTTCTCAGAACTGAAATATGGCATCCACAGAATTAGGCAGCAGGACTCTTCTGCACTGGTCGCACCGAAAAATCACTTTTTTGGGTACGTTTCAGTGATAAACACTTCAAGCAGGAGGCACTGGCAGTCGTCTTACTATTTCTTTAGCTATCTTTAGATAGGCTTTAGCCTGTAAAAACAGAAACATATATTTAGCACCTTTCATTTTCTAAGAAAAAGGAGTATTTCACATCTTCTTAGGTATATGTGCTTTCAGATGCATTCAAAGAAAATGAAAAATGTTACAATAAATTTATTTGATTTAGCCAGTTCTGTATTCAGGAAAAATAATGCATTCATACATAAAATAAGTACAAGCATTATTTAAAAATTTGGGGGATGGAGGCGGATAAAATGTAACTTCAGTATTATTCTGAGAATGGAACTTGACTGAACAATCTATCTTAAACAGCAAAGAGAATCAATATTCTGGAGGCGAGGCGTTCAGAAGGAAGGAGACTCTTTAGAACCACAGGTACTATTAGTTATAAATTTCCATCACTCTTAAGATTGAGAGGCATAGTGTACAGGACTGAGAAAATACAAGAAAGCAATGACATTTAAAAAAAAAATTGAGATAATTAGTTTGTTATGGGCTAAACTACAGAATTTCCTATACAGACATTAAAAATTATAGTAATTTCAGAAAAAGATGTCTTTCCAAGAGACTAAAGCAGGTATGAGAAAGAAGTAATTCTGCAGCACTAGAATCCATACAGCAAAATTTCCCCCACACCACATTTTGTTGGGTGCTCTAAGCTGGAGGGCAGAAGAGCACAGAACTGTAAGACTATCAGGAATGACCCAAATAGGCACACATCTTTTAACATCTTAAAAAAAATAAAAATGACACAGCTAGGACCACACTCAAACTAACATCAAATATTCATAAATTCAGTGTCAAGGGATATGTACAAAACCACTGCCTAACTGTCCAACACAGAACAAATCACAAAATGAAATCAAATAATTCCTGTACCAAGCTCAACAACTTGTCGTTGAAACAGAATGTGCCTTTTAGGAACATCTCCAATCTTGATATAAAGATTTCCAATTAAAAGAATATCTTTGTGTGTATATTACATATCTATCTTCTACATTGTTCCAGAGGAAGTTGATTACTTCCTTTGTTAAAAACGTACACTTTATCTATAGTTTGAATTTGTCATGCTTCAGTTTCCAGCTGGTGCATCATGTTTTGTGTTTGTCAGTACAACAGAAAACTCCCTTCTATTCAGCTGCTTCTGCTCCATTGGACTGTAACCAAGGTATGTCTTCACCTTCTCAAGTAAGTCTGCATACATTCCCCATAGAGGCAACACTCCCTGTTTTACTAGAAGAAACCACCAGAATATTCTCTATTGCTCCAATATCTCCTGCAGCACTCTTAGATAGTTCTTAACCTTGAGTTAGACCTTGTATCCCCGATGAACCCTTAAAACAGCAAAGAAGCTGACAACTGCTTGAGGCCAGAGCTTGAGAGGTAGAAAGAGAAGGTCAGTCTCTCAGTTGGGCCACTATCACCAAATGTCACTGGTCTGAACCTTTTGCAGGGCCAATCACCCCCAACATTTCTCTTTCTCTTCTAGGGTTTGCTCCTGGCTCATAGGGTTTTCTTCTTCTGGCACTCCCAGGCTCAGCACCTCACAACACATTAAAACTAAATTCATGTAATTTTCTGAGTTTGTAAGGAATGCAGACACCACACTAGGATTCCTTTCTCCCATATGCATGGCTTTGAGGCAAGAACTACAGAACTTAAGATGCAAGCATGAAAATCAAACTTCTCCCATGGGTATAATTGCAGTGCAGCTGGGCAGCACAGCTGTGCCCACATGCAACACCCACCACAGTTAGCTGTTAATTCCCTGGGTGGTCCAGCTAGTCTCCAGCTAGCCACCTGCAGAGATGAGATAATGGACCAGCTTGAAATAAGGTGATTGAAGTCAAGCTGCCTTTGCAATCAAGTATTTGACTAATTGGTGTAGGAGTGCTCCAGGTGGGAATTTTGGACTATCTTGAAGAGTCCCGCAGGCAGCTCCCACTTTGCACAGATCAATTCCTGCGTTTTAACGAGTCAATTAACAACCTGCATGTAAAAATACGGCCTCTTCTAGAGACTGCCCAGGCCATTCCTGCTCCAGAGTTGACCAAATTGTACAGAGAATTATAAATACACCACAGGAAATGTTCCTGCAGGTGCACAAATAGTAACATAGGACAGTGCTTTTGCACATAGTTAAGACAGGAGATGTTCTGTACATAAATCAGGATAATCAGTACCCACAGATCATGCATACGCTATAGCAGTCCATAGGAACACAGACTAGCTTCATTGTTCAAACCAAGCTGAACAGCAGCTCTGGGAGTCTCATTTGATCCAAGTGAAGACACCACTGGCAAGGGTCCTTGGAACACAGACTTCCATAACCATCCAGACAGCAGCCAGATATCCTGCTTGGGAGATTCGATTGCTTGTGTGTTACCCTAGGCCAAAATCCCAATAAACCCTTTTTCCCCAAAACAATCTAATGAGGATCTGAGCAACAATTTCACAACATACACTGACTCTTACTTGCCAAGTAGCTGATCTGTCATAGAATGGTTAGAGTTGGAAGGGACCTTAAAGATCATCGAGTTCCAACCCCCCTGCCATGGGCAGGGACACCTCCCACTAGACCACATTGCTCAAAGCCCCATCCAGTCTGGCCTTAAACACCTCCAGGGATGGGGCATCCACAACTTCTCTGGGCAACCTGTTCCAGTGCCTCACCACCCTCACAGGAAAGAATTTTTTCCTAATATCCTATCTGAATCTCCCCTCTTCCAGTTTAAAATCATTACCCCTTGTTCTATCACTACACTTCCTGACAAAGAGTCCCTCTCCAGCTCTCCTGTAGGCTCCCCTGGAAGGCTGCAATAAGGTCTCCCAGGAGCCTTCTCCTCCCCAGGCTGAACAGCCCCAGCTCCCTCAGCCTGTCACTTTGTAACAGGAGGTTCCTGGTGCAACTCCAGTATTAACCTAGCCCTAGGGTTATCAGCAATCGGTCTTATCCTTTTTTGTTTACCTGGCCCACTGCTTTATATGTTGAACAGAATAGCATCTCCTACAAGGCCTTACAGAACTCCACCAGTAACCTGTCTTTGACAAAATCACCTGCTTTGCGCATAAGTTTCCTATCTTTGAATAAATTACTGAGTTATGAGTAAGGACCCACTATCAGCAATAACATATATCGACATACGTGAAAGGTGTAAATGGAATCTCAGTGACTGTCAATATACCTTTCCTTACATAAAACCAACCCTACATGTATTGAATGTTTTCTCCTACTCATGATCTTTTCAATGCGGCATCTGTAGACAGAGTACATAGCTCCGTTAAGCTGTCGACTCCACCATTACTAAGCAAATGAAGATGGATTGCAACTGAAAATTGATACTCCTTTTTGAGTGGAAAGCCAAAGGAGAAACAGTAGAGTATGTTATTCATCATTCACAACCATTTTCATTTTAATAGGATAAAAGTGAACTTTACAGATCAGTTTTTCTCTTTATGGTTTGGAAGCTCTAAAGGAGTGGTTTGTAGAGTGTCTTTCTGAAAGCATTTTCTTGCAGATGGACAATTTTTTCTTTAACAATAACATATCAGTTAGCTGGAAGCCAAATATTCTCCCTGCTTCAAAAGGACGAAGGAGAAGTGCACAGGAAGGCAGAATACCCTAAAATCAGACCAGAATTGTTCATTACAAATGCTGCCTAGATGGAGTCTGAGAGCAGCACTGGGGAGGGCAGAGGGTGAGGTGGAAGGTCACATTCAGAGACCTGAAAGAGCTGGATAATGGCCATGCAAGAGACTGCTCACACCTCAAAACACTGGTACAATCACTGCCAAAAAACAGTGCAGCATTTTCTAAATTGCAAACCTCCTCGGGACCGAGAGGGCACAGTAGATGATGAAGTGACTAATGACAGCACAGATCTTAGAGTAGGAAACAGAGAAATTGTAATAAAGTTCATCAGGAAAAGGACTGAAGAGTCCTAATTAGCCTAAATAAACAGAACATCCTGATTCATTACTCTGTCATGGGATAATAGACATGGGGTAGACATAAACTTCAAGTTTTTTTATTCGCCTATTCAACTAAGCCCTACGGTAATCCTAAATAAATGTGAGCCTTTCCATTATGGCATTTCCTTCTCCCTAAAAAATTTATCCAGGAGGAAAGTATACATCACTGCTAAGATTACTGCAAACTGACCATACAGGTCACAGCTGACTCTGCCCTGTTCTCATGGCTTTGCCTGGCTTGACCTGCAGTGCAGAATGTAGCCTGCAAACAGCTCGCTATGGTGGTTTCCAGTGTCCAGTGCAACGGCTGCACAATTACAGAGTACAATTTACCCATCAACAAAATCTCAACTAGGAGGAGCTGATACCACATTTGCCTTCACCCAAACCATTGCATACAAACAACTTGAGACCAGTAACTCAGAAAAAGCATACTGATCCCATCACTTGGTTGTGGGCCAAGTATACCATAGAGTGTAAATCCCAGTACTGACATGGTTTCTAACTTCTATTTGTGATTAAAAGACTCCAGAAATATTAAGAGCCTTTATCCAGCCCAGCAAACCAAGGGAGAATCTATTCAAGTCCTGAGAGGAATACTAAATGCTGTGGATACTACCATACCTGTAAAGAAGGATAAGGTATCTAAATCTGCTCAACTGAGCTGTTAGGGGCTTATACTTTATTCATGGCTAGAGGAAACTAGCAACCGTGAGCAACTAATCAAATAGTGGCTATCACAAGGACAAATACTAGACTTAGCTACCATCTGCAAGAAAATAATGATAGGTGGTATTTTTTGTTCTTATTAGCACTCTCTTTGCTCAACCACAGACCATTTTCCAGTTCAATCAGATTTTAAATAGCTTCAATTTCCATGGAGATTTCTTGTTACTTTGACACCACTCCAACCTTCAGTGCGTGACTAGAGCTGCCCTCCAATGTCTGTATTCTGCTGTGGTCAACTCAGAAGGCACTAAAAGCATGATGGTAAACACAGCTTTAAATGAGCTTCCAATTCAGATAAAAGCTTCATGTCACCCAGAGAAATTTTTGATTGCTGCAAGAAGTCTACAGCCTTTCCCATTCCACCCTCCTCTGGGCTTTTCTACCGTAAGACTCTTCTTTGCATGTACTGGTGACTCCTGTAAGCTGCAATGAAGTCTCAGCCCAACAAAGAGACTTGATGAGACAACAGAAGTCAGTCCATAAATTATAACATGAAATGGAGGAGAGGGGTAAGTAAACTGAGTGCTTCCTGAATCGAATACTGAAAAAAAAAAAAATATCCTTAGTGCTCATGAGAAATTTCCTGTTAATCCTATATATCAGCAGTTCAAAAGTCAAGCTGTCCTCTGAGGGAGCCTCAACTGGGAAATACTGCTAGCCCCAAGGTGCCATTATGCATGGACATCACTCAGGTGGCATTTAGTACATCAAAAAAGGCATCTTGCCCAGAAAACATGCCTTAGTAGAACAGCACAATTCAAATGCAATACAGTAACAAAACAGACAAACAGACTATCCTACTACTCAGCATATTCTTCAGCAGAGTGAAGCGTGAATGATGGTCTGAAGATGCATTGTACTATCTACACCTTGAACAGAGGATTCAAACCTACTCATACCAAATGTTACTGTGATCATTCAAAGGAAGCCTTGAAGATAAGGCATCCTTACAAATCCTATCACGCAGCCTTCTTCAGGGTTTACTTTTCTTTTAGGGATATCACACCCTGGAGATGCCACTCTTTAAATGACATTAGTGAGGACAGGTAAACAACAACAAACATTATTTGCTACTACTTTAAATATTCTCCAACTATTTCTTGCAAGCTTTAAAAGGTGCATTTTTACCCTATCACACATCACCCTTTCATAGAGTGCTACAAAAGAAGTCTTTCTGAATACAAATTCCACCTATCTCTTTGAATAACACCACAGTAAGGTCTGCAACATTTCTAATCTAACTGAAAAGGGATTTTTAATCAGACTTACTTTCCTCTGTTATGTCAGACTGCTGATGCCTTGTGCACCTGCTTTCCACCTGACTAGGGGTTTTCTCTCCTCTTTTAGATCTGTGTGCAATTGACTGGTCTCAAAGTCCTCCACCAATATATCACAGAATCATAGAATGATTTGAGTTGGAAGGGACCCTAAAGATCACCTAGTTCTAACCCCCGTCCATGGGCAGGGACACCTCCCAATAGAGCAGGTTGCTCAAAGCCCCATCCAGACTGGTCTTGAACACTTCCGGGGATGGGGCATCCACAGCTTCTCTGGACGACCTGTTCCAGTGTCTCACCACCCTCACAGGAAAGAATTTCTTCCTAATACCTAGTCTAAATCTTCCCTCTTTCAGTTTAAAACCATTACTCTTCATTCTATCGCTACAGTGATGAGCATGAAGCATGGTGCTCAATGGTCACAGCCAGCCTGTCCATTCTAGCAAGGTGCTAAGAAATCCACTGTGCCATCAAGGCTGTCATGTACCCAAAAGTTTCTAGCAGAAAGTCCTCACAAGATAACCACCAGCTGTCCCACACCTCTCAAGTTTTGTGCTTACAGATGGCACAGCTCCTAGGAATCTTTATTTGCCTTTTCCCCCTGTGTTGATGGAGAGTTCACTGGGCATTTAAACAACTCATTGGGTGGGAGAATGACTCCACTGCAGGAAATCGTGTTTTTATCTCTTGCTGTGTTTCTAGCCCTCTTATCCACAAGTTTCAGGATGCCGATTTCAAACACCTGGTTTGCTGCTGGTTCCTTCTCATGATCCCCAGGGGCGTTCTATTACATCTGAGCATGATGAAGCCACCTGGTTTCAGTGACTCCTCATTTGTTTTCCCTATTCTACCATTTTAGAAGTGTTCCTCATTTTCCTTTCCTAGCTTTTGTGGTCTAAAGGCTCTCTCATATGTTTGGGTGAGTAAAATAATTCAGCCAATCCACCTCAACAGCTTGATGGAAGGGAAGAAAGCTCCTAAGATTCTAGGTTATTTCCAAAAGGTTCTAGTAAGTCCTTGCTGTTAACGAAACTAGGAAATTACTAGCTTCTTGTAAAGATCTCAGTGATCTCAGATCACTCCCAATTGCTGCAGTGTGTCTGCGCTCTTTCAATTAGACTAGCCCCTGCCATTTAAGCTAACAAGTGAGTACAGCAATATGCCACTTCTACAGCACACACCAAAGTTTAGTCAATGAAGAGTTTTTTAAAAAGCCAGAATTTAAACAACTAAGCTGACAGAACACTAACATAAACAATGTTATACCAAGAGCATGATAATCTTACCAGCACCGTTTATTTCTCCATGGGGACTGTCTCAAGCTTTACCAGAAGAGAACTGCAGCCATTAAACCTTCACATCCTTTAGCTATATACTCAGCCCTTTCCATAAGTACATGAGTCTTATGTATCCTGTGTCTTCCCCTAAGAAGAGCCTTCTAAGTTCCCACGTGCACAATTCTACAAGTAATTTTCTTTTTTTCCTGGAAGAGTTGTTTTAGTTGGTAGCAACTTCCTTGCCAGTTATGAAAAGGAAACATCCCTGTTCCACCAACTACATCTAAGTTTTAAATTAAAAAATTTAGACAAGTTTGCTTACGCATTTTAAAATTCTAGTGTAGAGTGAGAGCTATACTTTAATGTATCAGCAAGGCAAGTTGAACCCCATGACAGGTGTGTAAGCAAAAAAAAAAAAAGTATTAGCGAACATATTTTAGAAACACCCTTTATTCTAGTCTTGACAGAGCTTAGAAGGTGTGACAGCATGCTGGGTTTCTGAGAAGTCAATCACCATCCTTATTCCCCACTGTTTGAATCTGCTACACATTATTTCAGTTCTATGAGTCTGTATTGGATCTGTAAGTGTGTTCTAACAAAACCAGCACAGATATTTGTATTTTAAAAAAACCCTGTAAATTTAAGGGACAAGGACAGAGATAATTTCAGCAGCTCTGTGAACATTGTTCTCTGAAAAACTGTGGTTGTTCATGCATGAATAACCACAATTTCAGTTTATTTGAGAAACATGGCAATGGGTGTCACGTATTAAAGATTAGAATCTGACTGCATATGACCTCTCCCACCATCATCTATGCTAAGAATTTTTTTTCTTTTAAAATATAAGAGAACAACAATCTCTGTCTTTAAAATGAGAAGCAAAGGAGGGATAAAAAGAAATTCTTTTTCATTCTGTAGAGATTAGTGACATCTAAAAAACCCTCATTCTCTGCGGAGAATTATTATCTCACAGACACAATGGCAGAGAAGAATATTAAAAGTTTTCCCTGGAGTCACATGTATTTGTCAATCTTTATTCCTCTTCATATTTAACTTAATTGCCACAAATGGTGCTTATAACCCCTCCTTTCATTACCAAGAACATAGTCCAAGGAGGAACAGATGGCAACACAACAGACTTTCTTGTCTTTTTTAATTTTTAGAATGCTATCTTACATGTCTAAATTTTCAGACTGATAGTCCTGCAGGCTACAGGCTCCTGGTTATTATAGATTTCATATACTGTGAGCTGTGAGCCTTCCATCTTAGTTTGCTCAGCTCTTTTGCTTCAACTTTAACCTAAGCCATGCATCTATTCACACCTTCACACTGCTGATCAAACTTCCCAGATAGAAACCATTCTATCAATTAGAATGATTCCTTTTCACAAGGATCTTGACTTAAGATCACTACATTATTCCACAGAGCATCAGCATAGGGCTTGCCCAAGCCTACAAAAATATTGCACTCCTGTAGAAATCAACATGCCATAGTGCTACTGCTTCTCATTCAGAACAAAATGATGTATTACAATTTTAAGACTGTCACTGTTCCTCTGGAATATCAATCAGTATGTTAATAACACTGGATTAACAGTGTAAATCCACCATGCACACACCCCCTTTTTTTTTTCTTTTCTTTTAAAAGAGTGGGAAGGAAAATATATATTTCAGGATGTGCCTACCAATCATCCGATTAGAAAGTTTACCAATAGTAGAAATTACCGTACGTTCCACCTTAGCTCTAATTGATTCTACCACCTATTATCAGCGTTAATAACTTTTTTTTTTAACAGTAACAACTAAGCAACAGTCAAGAGTGAGGCTGCATCATGCCATATACTGTGCAAACACAACGTAGCAGACAACAGCCTTCCTTACAGTGCCCCACAGACAAACTCCAGCAGAGGAAGAGAGAAGGAAATTACTAGCCAAGAAAATCTTACTCTATCATTATTAATGAAGTTCTATGTGTACAACTTTTTCTTTATGGACTTGCATATTTGACTCCCCACCACCTCAACAACTCATGTTTTCATTTGGCAATAAAATGTTACGGTAAATGCACTGAAAGATCCATTTCCCCCTGTGTAAATTGCTCAACTTCCTGCTAAAACAACCTAGGTACTAACATTACGCAAGTTTTGTTCCACACATCTTGTGATAGGACCCTATGACAGTTTCTAGGCTCAACTACCAAAGACTCAACTAACAGTTTTAGAGGACCTACTTTAGCTACGAGGTCTCATGAGGCTTGACACTGACCTTCCTCTTCTTGGCATGCCAGAACCTGGATGAAATTTACACTATTCTTAATGATTTGGACTAATTAAACAAAAACAGACCCACAGAAGCAGAACAGATGACCACATTTCACAACGAAGGGCTTGAGTTACTTGATGATACTACTCTCTTTATTTCCCTAAGTTACATTCAGATACAGATTTCTTTTCAAACAGCAACAACGAAAAGCACTCTGTTTGCTTTTGAGGGAGGACTTTTTGTTATTTTTAAGTGCAGTGCACCAAACTTACGGCATCACTTTGAGGCTGCGAGATCACAACAGGCTGTCCTGAATCACACGTCTCCCGTATATTAACATGCAGTGGAACGTCTCCTGTATCAAAAGTACCGTGACACAGGTGTGAAGACCTAATATTTTTTTAAAACTTTTCATTAAAATAGCTGTAAAGCAACTTAAAATCAAATTCCAGTTTGGTTTATTTTTTTAAATTACTTAGTATCAAAACATGAGCATTTAAAATGAAAATTGGCTGCAGTACAATTTCTGTACATCCAGAATGATTAATGCTAGACACATTTTTGACTTTTCATTCTCTGAATGTGCAGGACTATGCTTTGTAGTCATTTATTTGAGAAGGTAGTTTGCTTTTTTGCCTCACGAATACACAGAAGAACACAGGCTGAGATAAAAATTATTTTGCATACATAAAAAAAATTTGCTTGAGTGTTAGGCAAATGCTCATTGTGCAACACATTGCTCAGCCCATCTCCTCATTGTATATTCTTTTCAGTGCTGTTTCAAGATTTTAATCACTGCTCAAAGACTTCTTTGAATACTTAATTTCCAAATAATAGCATTTGTTATTGTCCTTATTAGGCCTTGGATCCAATTAAAAGGTAGACAACTATTCAGTTCATTCTCCTTTCCAGTAGAAATCTTCTTTATGGTCTGCTTTTATAATGAGCAGGAACTGTCAGAGAGGAAAAGAACGCTCTAAAGGAAAATCAATTAGCAGTTCTATTCCATTTTGAACCTTACTTTCTGAAATAGTGTTTTTCAGTACTAAAGAAAACTTGAAGATCCCATGTTTAGTTCACTCCTACATAGAAAATTACCAAGTGAAGCAAAGGCCAATTTTCTTTTAACAGAAGACACAGCCACATATTACATCATGGATGGATGCAAACAAAACAGCCTTCGCCTAGTTCAATCTTGAGGGGTCTCAGAAACTGTATCAATTCAATTTGTACTTTAGCAACATCTACTTAACCTAAACCAAGGCCAATGTAAATTACCGAAGTTCAGTATCATCAGAAACATTTCAAAAATTGCATAAAAGTTGACACAGTTTAAGGGATAAAAAACCAGAACCACAAGCAAGCAGGAATACAATCAAACCCTCAAACAAATAGCAAACAAAAAAGCTGTGTTTCCATGATTAGTGAGCTGAAACTTTGCAGAACATCAATTTGTCATTTATGATGATTACAGTTAATTTCCTTCAAATCTAATTGTTTCTTATTTGTTTCAGTCATGAACAAATTTCTTTAGGCATAAAAGTTTGTTCATTTATTCATAAAAATAATATTATGGGGTCCTTCAAAAGTTTTTTTTAAAACATTAAACTTTCTTCGAGGGATAACAATAACTTCGTACATCTCCCAGGTTTTCCTACCATTATTTTATGCAGGGACTAATCTTCACTTTTATCCCAAGGATGTTTTTTGTAATTAAAAACCACTTCTTCGCTGTTATCTTAGTAACAGTCTCGGTGAACTACAGAAAGAACTGACCCACTACAAAAGGACAGCCTTCTTACTCAAAAAGACGTGCTGGTACTACAGGAGCACAACAGGACTTCTATGAGCAAAAGTGCAAATCAGAAGACAAAGCCAAATGCACTAAATTTAAAAATAAACCAAAAAACTTATAAATGAAGCAGAACTGTAAAGACAGCAAAAGCATCTATGCGTGTTTGGGTGATAAAGGTTTGAGGAATTCTTCACTAAAAAACATGATGGGAATTTGCCACAGTAAGTTTTTCCGATAATAACAATTTCTGCTGATTGCAAAGAAAGGTTAAGTATTGAGAATTAGAATTAATGGTAGGAATTAATAAAAGATATCTGAGAACCTCTGTTGCTGTTTCTATTAGCAGATACAGTTTAAAAATTTAGGAAGCACAAAGGTCAGGGTTGGCATGTACAGAAATTGTCATCTCAACATTATGTATCTCAATGGTCACTTAACAACAAAAGGAGAAAAAGCAAAATACAGGAATTGGAATTTCAGAAATAGGGAGATAAGCAACCAGTAACACAAAGTCTTTCTCACGAACTTTGGCACTCTTGCCTTTAGGGAACAAGAAAAAGACAAGATAATCAAAAGTACTTGAAATAATGAGCTACATTGAAAGGTATACTGCCAACTACTAGTTGTCTTCTGTCATAAACAAAAATAAGGGAGGTACTAAATAATATTAAAGGCAGCCATTCTGAGCAAATAAAAGGAAATACTTTTCTATCATGCGCATTGTTAGCTTGAAGAATTTGTCAGATGTTATCATGGAAACTAAAACCTTGTCAGGTTTCACAAGAGGACTAAGTGCTTAGTTGCACAAACAGAACAGCCACAGCTGTTGCAAAATATAAGCAAAGTAAATCTAGATATACTTCTTTTAAATATACATATCTTATATATATCTATATAAAAATAAATTCTCAAGGCTTTTGGGCAGAATTCAAATAACATTAGGATAAAACTTCCATTTGGGATGGATTAACGTAAAATATGTCAGCAGTAATTCTTATAATACCATATGTATTTTTATGTCATGGTCATCCCTGGAAGGAGGAGGATACTAATCAGATCAAGTACTGTAATTCTAAATTTAACTCTTGGGGCATTACTCTTAATCTTCAAACTCTCAGGGAAAGACCAGACTAAGGTAAATTTCACTCTGTTTTACTTCATACAACTCATTCATCCCCTGCTAAATCTCTCACACCCCTCCTAATTGAATACAATCACGGTGAGTTCTGCCCTCATAGGTAATAACGAAACTCACCTATGGGACTATCGGCACGGCACATCATTTTGCCTGTGTGTCTAAATGCATGTTTGACTTAGCTGCTTGCAGAGGATTTGCATCCATCCACACAACCCAGGGCTGTAGAAGGCCCCCTGGGCTCTGATCACAACTCATTACATATTCAGAAAAGTAAAAGATAGCCCAAAAGCATGCCTTTAATTATGTGTTGCCTTCCTATCTTAAGTTTATGTCAGACCTTGATGTTTTTGTGTTGATCTTTCTAAGTGAGCTTCCTGGTTCTTTCTAATGAATTAGCTATGGAAAATCATTGAGGTAATTATAGTAATACATGGAAACACATCATTAGCACATGCAATTATCCCATTTACCAACTTAATTACGCTGTGTTATATTCTGTAAATTTTTTTTTACTGGTAGCACAGGTTGAAATATGCCTTTTAAAAATGGCAATGTAATTTTAAAAATCAATGCATATTTTAGCTTATAGGCATGCCAGATTGTTTAATCATGGCTAATTTTTGTTTTCAATAAAGCTAAATTTTCTTTTGAAAGAACACTTTGCAATTCAGTGTATTCTTTTAATCTTAACACTTAAATACATTTATCAGAGTCTGCTTGCTGCCATACAAGAGTTATGATACCGTCATATGGGAATAAAACCCCCCTGATTTAAGGGACTGTATCTCAATATTTATTTCAATATGTAACAACTCGTTCACTTGAAATGAAATAAATGAGAAAATGTCTATTGACAGGGTGTAGGTCTGTTTTACAAGACCAAATAGAACTTTTGGTTACTTATAAAAACTGTTGTATGATCAGTAATATAATGATTTTCAGGTGGTGTACACATTGATATCAAAACAATTCATGCTCTGGATTGTTTATAACTCAAGAGAGATTTAAGGTGCAATTGAAGAATTTTCATATGCAGCCTTTTACAAGAATGATCCTGATAAGGAACAGAGCATACAAAAATTCTGATGTTCAACTACTTATTCGTTCTATATGTGAACACTGAATATAAAATAATCTAGGATTATGCAGTTGTATACATCAGCTAATGCTTCCCTCGTGCATGCCATTTTACTTTTCTTCAAAACTAAACCCATTTCTATATCCTTACCTAAAATATCCAATCCAAGGGTTTTGGCTAGGTCTCTTACACCATCAGCTCCAAAAATGTGTGTCTCGTGCTTACATTTGGGACACTGGAAAACACTCATATTTTGAATTAGTCCTAGAACCTGTTGAAGTAAAAGAAAGGAATGTTCAAACCTGGGATTCAAGCACTGGTCTTTCCGTTATTCATCTCTGACAATAAAGAAGAGATTATCAACAAAGAATCAACAAAGGGTTGGTTACTGCTACATTTATAATGGGATGTAGCACTAATACCAGACTCCCATCACTTATAATGGGACGTAGCAGTAATATCAGACTCGTTAATATCATTATCAATTCACTATCATCTGTGCATTATTTCAAGTTTTTCACAGTTACAGCACTCAAAAGATTATTCAAACTTATTTGTAACAAAAAGTACTTCTTGTATAAGCGTATCTTTCCAAGAACTCTCCCTGCCAGTATTTCATTCTTGAACTCTGAATACTGGAAGAACTTTCATGTTGTGTTTTATAGCTTTGTAATTTGCAGTTTCAGGAAACACAAAATAAAAACATACCATTACAAGAAGTGACACAATCAGACATGCTTTTAAGATATTTTTGTAAGTTATCCTGTAGGGAAATGGTTTCAAAAAGAACCAGATTTGCTATTCTTCTGAAGAGCAGAAACAGATTTTAAAGATCAAACAACAGAAATAATTATATGAAACTAAGTGGCAAAAAACACAGCACAAAAATCTAATACATACACATTAGGTATCTTTCTGTTGATGCCAGATGTTCAACATCATCCTTGCAAAATATGTCAAATGAAAATTTGCCAAATCATGCACACAAAAATCTTTCACAATGTACAATAATACTAATGATAGCATTGATCTCATTTTATTCACCTAGCAAACAGAACTGCTCATTGAGGCAGAGCAGAATTTCTCAAAGTAATGAAAACAACATTCAAGTACTATGGGATGAAATCTTCTCCCCATCTGCTAATCAACAGAAGACCTGCTTTAAGAGGTTCTAAATTACAAAATTTCACTTTAAGACTTATATGTTATCTGTGCCAAGTTTTAAAACCATGAATATAAGTTTTCAAGTACAAAGCTATTACTTTATAGCCTTTTTGCCTTTTAAATCTCCCTGAGCATCCTAATTTTGTACTTGAACTAGCTGGCCTAGTTTTAAGTGGGGTAAGTGTCCACCATGTTACCAAAGCGTATCTAAAAGGATAAACCAGCATTCAATCCAACCAATAAGTATTAAGTTTTTAATAAAGACTGAATGTACAACTTTTGGCACCAAAACTGAAAATAAGAAGCATGTTATTTACAATATCTTAATAAAAGTTGCCTTATATCTAAGCTAAAACTGATCAAAATATTATCACCCTTTTTTCTATACTTCTGTAATGTCTTTCACACTATTTTCTAAGAAGTCTTTCTTTATGTATGTAAAACTTCCAGAGGGATTAAAGCAAGGAACATTTTAAGGAACAGCACCACCACCAAGACTAAGAGAGACGTGGCATACTACGTGTCTGAGGGTACAAGATGCAGGGATGGTAAAAAGGGCTCTCTACAGACACAGTCTCCTATGGGTGACCTGTGAGCAGGCACCATCCTGCTCTCCTTAAATTGAAGTCATGGAATTTCCACTGCGTTAGTAAACCACAGAACACTGGAAGGAACATCATTTCACAAGAGTTAAATAATATTTTAACTAGAGGGAAACCATTTTCTGCAGCACAGGAAAAAACCTGAATTTGACATTTATACTTTACATGAATGAATTCATCTTCTGGTATCTTGGGGTTTGAACTTTCTGTTCTCCTCAAAGTAGTCACACAACTTTCATGATTCAGCAAATTCTCAAAGAGAAGGTTATGTAGTCTATTATTTTGTGAATAGTTAAGGTCTATTACAGCTGTCTGGTTAATAACTAAGAAACTTTGCTGCCACAGTGAATGCAAATGCTGAGATGCAAGCTGTATCCCTGATGCTAAATCAGTTTTAGAGGTCTCATTCACTGCCCATCTGGTTTTCACTGCAACAAATCTTACTAAAAGCATTACGCAAACATTTTTATTTTTTCAGTGTTGTTTCTGTCTGCCAATTTCATATTTATTAATATATAAATTATGCTTCTGGAATATGAAGAGGTTTTTTGAATGTTAAGTTGCCAATTATAAAAACCCAGTTTAACACAGAATCTGTGCAAACATACACAACTTTAGTGCTGGAGTGTATTTTTAGCATGCGTATTTCTGCAGATATATTTCCAGACGGAAAAGAGTTCACTAGGATCCTCAGAGCTTTTAAATCTACAAAGTAATAGGTCTTGCTAATGAAGTCAGTAATAACTCTCATTTTCCTGCTTAAATAATAGATCTGGAAAAGCTTCAAAGCAGCTGTTACTGTCTACACAAACTATCCTGTAAGTATGTGTGAATCCTATTCTAATGCTTAGAGACCTCCTTCCCCTGTACATCTCTTGCCAAACTTGGGTCAGTAATGACACGAAAACAAATATTACGAGATGCACCGCAATACGGGAGCTAACTTACGGAACTGGAGGAGAGGATAGCTACAATGCACAGAACTGAACTGCATTTAGTCAATCACTATTTTAAATAGTTAAGAGACATCTATCAAGAAATAACAAGAAACAAAGAAACCTTTCATTATAAATTATTTGCACACAAGCTGCTTCTGAATGTTTACATGTTTCTTATGCTAAATTAATCTTTCAGTTACACAACAAAACATAGCAAACCCCAAATATAACTACCATCTAAGTTAAAGGAAATACAGCAAGAGGGCTCTACTCTGTCTGTACACAGGGAGACAATTCCTGAGAAACCCACTCAAGTCATTCAGTGTACTTAAGGACAAATGGTGCTGAGGTTCGACTCCAATCTGACAGGGACTGAAGTGGCCAGGGTGACAGTTCTGTAGTCTGCCATCGACTCCGCCACAAAACCACCACTCAGTCACTTGACATTTCGGTGTTTCAAGTAAATGTATACATTAGTATTTATCTCTGTTCTCCTACCTTCCCTCTTATAATGAGCAATTTTTGGCTCTAACTTCCACTTCCAATATGAAGCTCTGATCTCAGCTGGGTACTCTGGACACTACAGAAATACCAATAAGTATGTAGCCAAATAATTTTAGTACATCTTAGAAGGAAACACATAGCTGAGTTTACATTAGCAGTTTTTTGAAACCTGTGATATCTACAACATAACCTTCCAAAACAAGGAAACTACCAGAAAAGTTGCAGATTTAACTAAAACCCTGTCTTTTTCTTTCAGGGATATGATTGATAAGATAAACCGTACTGAATTGAACTCAACTTCAGCAAGTAAAAATAGGCAATTTTTCCTAGATACTCAAACTCAGTCACTTTTTTTGTCACCTGCCCAGAGCAAGCCTCTGGGATGCAGGAAAACGATAGCCAAACTCACATAGTGGGCAAGAATCTTGAAACTTCTTGTGATAGGATTCAGCAACACTTTGCAAACTCCTTCCTTACTAGGTGGGCTCCACCTCACAGGAGATGACACTTCTCTTCTAATGACTATGTCCTAAGGCTGAAATTAAGATTTTTTCCATCGTAATCCTAGCACTGACTCTCACTGCCAGCTTTTCAGCAGTTCATTCTACTCCAATTTCAATCTAGTAGAGGCCAAACAATGTTAACTGTGGTAACACTACATATGTCACTTGAGGCTTTCGTAAGCAATGACTGGGGGGAAGGAGGGGGCAAGGGGAAGGTGGTGTACGTAAGCCTAGAGGTTCAAGGGACAGACTCTGCAAGTGCTTTTTTGAAGATTAGATTAAAATTAGATTATAAAAATTAGATTTTAAAATTCAGATTTTTAAAGGTCAATTATGTAACCAGGATACCCAGTTTTAGTGCAGTCCCACAGATTCCACCTCTGATTAAAAATCTCAGGTTTGAAGTTGTCCATCAAAAATTATGCAGCACAACTTTCTTTAGTTCCTTAGATTTAGTTGACACTTAGAATTATAAGATAGAGGCAGGAGCTGCTGTAGCACTGACGTAAATGACAGGTCTGTACTGCTGTAGGTACAAGGTTAGAATAAAATGAAGCAGCACCAGGAGAAAAGTAAGAACCACTGACTGGTTCGAGTGCATTCAAACTCAGCATCTGGCACACCAGTTTCACTGTGACTTTTCATTTGATTTAGAAAGATCTGAACAATCCAATGAATTAAATGAATTAAAATAACATCGTAAGATATTTAATATCTTATTTACCACTGTCAAATTAACAGCAGCCAAGCCTAACAGAATGCATTATTTTCTTAGAGACCATTCCCCTTGAAAGAGCATTGAACAAAACAGACTTAGAAAGAAGGCTTGGTCATTTTTTATCAAATCAAAAGGAAAATTCAGTAAAGTATTAATTTGAGAACAATTTAAAAAAAAATAATTGTATAATTGTAGCAAACCCAAACGTAAAATCAAAATAAAGTATTCTATGTTATTCTGTTACATTTATTTATTTTTCTTCTAGCAGTAAATGATAAATGCTGCTATACTTCCATTTTTTGTGCAAATCTATTTATGGAATAGTAAACAAGAAGGAATTTATCAATGTATTTCTTTTGTTAACCTATTGTGTAAATTAAAACAAAAAAGGAAAGCACCCACTTCAAGGTTTCCATTGTATTTTTTAAATTAACAAAGAATAAGCTACAAAAGAAATTCCCTTTTTTAATAAAGAGTAGAAGTGACCTTCAGAGAGGTGAGCAAGAAAATACATTTTGTGAAGTATAGTAAATGGCTTTTTTCTTTACTGTTTAAGATAAGGAAGCATATTAGTTTATATTTTCTCTGCACATTTCAAATGAAAAATGAATCTCTTCATGAACATGCTCTAGAGTATAACATTCAGTTACTTAGCAACTTGTAGCTCACACAAAATATCGAGTCAAAGATGTCACCCTGTTTAATATTTTCTCCTAATCCATATGAATATTGTGGATATTTTTAAATTTTGCATTTCCCAAACAAGCACGCCATCATGCAGGCTATAAACCTCATGAAAAACGAAGTGATATAGACAGCCTTCTACTTGGCACAATGATCACAGAGCTCTTCATATGGCAAAGTGACAATTAGCTACACACAAATCTTCCAAAAAACTTAAATTTCTTTTTTAAAATGTACAAATATACAATTTTTCCACATTTCAAGACATTTTAGATTTCAAGCTCCAAGACAGATAGTGCTGAAGAGGACATGTAACCAGGATATTGTAAGACAATACAATTGGAAAGCATATGTTAATTCACAGGATACTCTGTTAAGCAGTCTGATTCATTCCAGGCGATTAAACAAACTCATTTGAAAGAAATCAAGTACTATTATGACCTTGGCCTGAAAAAATTCTTTCCTTTCTGGCAAAGCAAGCTCCTGATACGGATATAATACGGATTCTAATCCTTTTTTTTTCCAAAAGAATTTATGATATTTCAGTGAATCCTAAACAGTTTGTTCACCTATTGCAGGATACGAATTCTTTTTACATTTTGCAAAAACAATCTACTGGTGTTTTTAATGTAAAGGCTTACAGGTACATGGACTTTTCTAAACATTTCGGCTCCTTTGCATGCATCCAACAAAGCCACATCTTGTGGAGTGGAGATGATCACAGCTCCTGGGAAAAGAAAACATGGAATACCAATAAAATGTGTATTTTTATTTATATACTGTTAAATATTTTGACTATTTAGTACATGCTACTAAATTCAAAGCATTCACACATTTATATCATTTTTTCTTAATTTAAGGAAGAAAATTATGCTAGGTTTCTTATTATGGAGTGACAGAAATAATTTGGATATTTTCATCATAAGTTTTCAATTTTCAGTTTTTCTAAATTGGAAAACTGATCTAGCTGTCATGTGACTGTGGACAGAAGACAACATGGTCCACATGCTGACAGGTACTTGGAGAATGACACAGTAAGTGTCTCATGTCATAACTACATTTGAAAGCTTTTGATTTGATAATAAGCCTTGTCCTAAAATCAAGAGGCAGCTGCCCGGAATCAGACTGCTGCTTTCTGAACCTGCTACACTTTCTGATACAAGCCTTGACAAGCACCCTCCCAAAATACATTGCACTGGATGCAACACCAGTATATTTGTACAAGTGATACTGCAAAATGAGAGGCCAACTCACGCACACTAGCACTAGGTTTGAAAACAGTACAATATTGCTCACTGTTCAGACACACCTCCAGGTAACCACAGGGTTACAGGTACTCCCAATGGTTATTAAACACATAAAACAACCACAGCTCTTTGTCAAAGGTTATATGCTAAAGTAAGTCTACAGGTCACTATCCTATATTACTTCTTGATTACCGCAGCCCGCAAAACCAATATAGACATTATAATACCCCCATCACTTCACTAAGAGCAATTTTTTCCATATGCTATGGGATTTCAAATATTATTTCTCTGAAAACTGCATCAAGAATCTACTCCTGCTCATCCCTGTTATAGAAAAATACAATGCAAAAGAGTTATTACTGGTCAATTGACGAGCTCTGGTTTCACAGTGATCATCCAGTTTCCAAAGTATGTGTTATTAAAACATCTCGGCAGACCTATGTTAAGCCAAACTCACACAAGAAATTTATGCCAAACTTCACATTAACAGCAATTACAACAGACAATGGAGGATGCATGGGACAGAGTTTCTTATCAAGCCCACAACTGCCTGCAGGACGAAGGAAAAAGTGGGTAAATTTCCAGAGGCAGGTAACTCTGGCATCGCTGGCATGGGTCGGAGCACCAGAAGCCTCAGTGTCTTGAGACCACTCCCTGCTCTGGCATCGCTGGTTCAGGGAGCTCTTGCCCCTCACAACAGCCCCACACCGGCTGTTGGGTGGCATCTTGCCTGAGTGACAGCCAGCCGTTTCCAAACACCGCCTGACAGCACGTTTGAATGTTTTCAACCAGTGTTCTTAACCCCTAATTTGTGAAAGAAAAATACAATCTGGCACCTCACTCCTGAAAAGCTGCCAATCTCTGCCTTACATAATATTAGACACAAGTCCAAGAACTGAACGGCATATGTAATGTACTCAGCAAATGCGATTTCCCTATTGTTCACTAAAACTCTGGCATCCGAATAATTTGCTGTTTTTCCTGAGCCAACCTGCATCGCAAAGAGTAATATGGAAACCTTTCAGTTCCATTCAAGTCACCTTAGCTCCTCATTTCACCATGTGTAGGGTTACACTTTACAGCTGAGGTTGAAATGTATGGTTAATTCGACAAAATTCCCTAAAAGTACAGTCCACAATTAAGTAATGTACACTCAAAGTCCTCGGGCTTTCTGCATATTTGTAAAACAAAGATCTTTCAATACCTGGGCAAAGTAGTTATTACCGCTTTCTTTTCAAACAAAATTGGAAATTTGTGCAGATACTCATGTTCGTTGTTTTGTGCTTTTGTTCACACTCTTCCTTGAAAATGCTGGCTCAGCCCTCGCTGGATCTTCAGGTAGAAGCGACCATGCAGTCAACACAGCTCAAATCTACATTTCCTCGTCCATTATTAATTTTTTTAAGAATCCAATTATTGCCATGGCATGAAGGACAGAGACTATGCACAATGAAAACACCCACTAGAACCACAAGCAGCTTATCCGAGAGATATTTTTGACTAACAAATTCTATTACTAGAGAACCTCACCCAAAGGGAAAAAGCTAATACGCCAGAAAGACCCAGTAGCACATTGCAGAGCTTACGCTGCCACAAACACCAACTCCCTGTATCAAAAACTCTGGCTTCAGAAACACGAGTTAAAATTATGCTCATAGACAACTCGCATGGCTTCTTCCACAGAATGAAAGGCAACATGCCCAAGAAGCTGCTGCTGAGGGTAACAGATGTGTCTCTCATTTTCCTTTCCTCTCCGAGCTGGATTACAGACAAAAATTACTCACAGTCAGCTTGTACTGACTTATACCAACGCCCTTTAAAATAAGTATCTTTTCTTTTTCTTAGCTGCAACTGCTAGTCCAGCAAATCCAACCTGAAGTTCAAGAATTCAAATTATTAGCAGCATTATTTCCTTCACTACCAACCAAATATGGCAAATGAGACTTTTCATGGTGCTCCCCTCCCTGAATAAGTTTGCATATGTTTAATTCAGAAAGGAATTCAAATGATGAGCAAGAAAGAACACAGCCCACGCTTTCTTTGCTATCTTGGCTCTACATGGTTAACGGGAATATCAAAGAGTAGAGTTATTTTCATCAATAAAATAATGAAATATGACTGAATACATGCACGCAGCACATCTCTTGAAGCAATACGTGTAATGTTTACACAAGCCTCTGTCTGACTGAGGCAAGCTAATGCTGACAAATAGAACAGAGAAGCTGCAGAAACTATAATGCTATCACATTGCACATTAAAATATATTACAAATTCTATGTTTGCAGTTATGCGCAAAATAATAATTTCTGTGCCTTGAGCATACTAAGGATATCTAAGTTGAGCCCATTTTGGTTTAAGTGACATATCTACTTATTTATGCATTCCATTTATTTTTGTAACTTTACCGTATTTCAGTTGACAAAAAGTTGATATGTTGCATTAGTAAAAACTGTGCTCCGTGTATTTTTAATCCTTAGCATGCATAATATACAGAAACAGAACAGTCGCCTGTAACATTAATGTTTGCCTTTCTTTTTTAGCCCCAGGTACTTAATGCTCAGTAAAAGAAACGTGTCCCTACACAGCACACTGGTACTTACCCTTCTGGTAGACTGGTGTTCAGGAAATTACACATGCTGAAACAGCCTGTAATTTTTGTGTATACAAAATACCACCTATATTCACTGCATCATTAAGGTTTGCATTAGATGCTCTGGGTTAAAAGGCATAAGGTGGAATTTCTCCAAGCTTTAGCTGCAGTCAGTTTACATCCAAGTGAAAAACAGGCAGGTCTAAAAAGCAGCCGATAAGCAGCAGTTTAGAAGGTCTACCTTAGGATGAAAAGGATATAGCTTGCTCTCTTTTCCCTCCAGTGTCTTCAAAGGCAGACTTCAGAACCAAGCTACGTGCCCCTCATTCAGACAGATGATTAAGGACCCCTTCACACACAAGTATTAGACCATGTCTTATATCACCCTTATTCTTATTAAATAATACCAACCCAAAACCTGTGAAGTGTAGCAACTTGAAAGACTGACCAATAGAGTTCTGGAAGATGAAGACACAAAAAGATATACTGCATTTTCCTAGTAATGGTATCTGTGACTGCCAGGCATTGATTGCTCTTGCAAGGAACCATATTCAGACCTCAGTGCAGCTGCGGATGGCCTGACCTGACCACGCCACTCATGCACTTGCTTTAGCTTTTGCTACCTTTTCCACTGCATCAGCTCCAAACTTCTAGGTGAGACTTTCAAGTTATAAATAGCCTGGTGAATCCAAATCTCTACAGAGCCCTTCTCACCTTCTGTTAAGTTTCTTGTTCCTTCATAGGTAAAAGGTGCCTGCAATTAGAGATACAGTTTGCACTTGTAGATGCAGAACAAGGTCTTGCAAGAACAAAGATTTCTGTCTGCTAGAATTTCAGCTGGCGATGATTACAGATATATTAACATTTAAAACATGTCCATCTCCTTGGACAAATCTTATGAAGAAGTTCCTTTAGGTTTTGTGTGACATCACATTACAACTAGGAACTTGAATCACTGCTATGACTTTCTCTTAAAGGGTTCTTCCTTGAGACTTGATATAGCTCAGAACTGCCCCAAAGGCTGTCACACCTCCAGCACGCTCACGTTCTTACTGGAGGAGTCTTTGAAGAACTGCTCAACCAGTGTATGTTTCCAACAATCACACGTGCTCTTCTGCCCACGAACTAGCAGATGATTAGAGACTGGGATGCTATCAGCTTGTCCACGTGAAAAGAGAACCTAAATCTTAGAGCAAGCTTCTTCCTCCTGGCAAGAGGAATTGTCAGCGAAGCCACTGAGCAGAGGAATATCACAAGCTGGATAAAGCTGTCACCCTGAAGTTAAACTGCCCTCATCTAACAGATCAGTATTATAACATCCATTTCACACTAGATCACATGGAGAAAGACGTGGAAAGACAACTCTGGCTGTGTTAAAATGTTTGGTTCTGGTCTGGCAAACTGAATACATATGTCACACTAATGCAATTTACGATGCAATATTTATTTAGCAAAGTGAAAACCCTGAAAACATTTGTAATAACATCTGTGAACAAACATTACTTGCAGAGTACAGGCATAAAATAAAAAGCTACTCTCCCACAGACACTCTGCCATTTTCTGCTTTTCCTTAGCTATCTGAATTGGCATTTTTCTACTCTACTTCATTCCACCTCCTGCTTTCAAGGACATTTGCCAATCATGTCCAAATTATAATGAGCATTGTGCTAGGCAAGAGCAAAGTCCACGTAGTCTTTTTTGACAAATGAGCATGTTGTTGTTTTTTTTAATGAGAGGTATTAATCCAGAGAAGAGAACGACGTAAAAGAGTGATTCTACTCTACAGAAAAGACAACACCCAAGACTACTTCAATCACTGCCAAAAAAAATTCTAGTTTTCGCTTTTTTCCCCCCAGAAGTGGGGGTGGTAAGGGGCAGATTTAAACATTTATTTTTTCAGAAGAAATAGCTAGAGGATAGAATGCACTACCATTATTCATATGGATTTCTCTCATCTTTTGCAATTGTCAGCTGAACGCTATGCTCATTTATTCTTCCTATTCAGAATAATTGGTCTAAAAAACCGAGGAAATTGCAGCTAATCTAGTACTTAACACACACTTAGCCACTGTTGCCAGACCTCAGAGAACTTTAGTTTTCAAAGCCTCCATACTTCACAGCTTTTATCCCCCAGCACCTGGAAACTGTTTTTCAGGAATGATAACATTTAAAGAACTGGCATTGAATACACTATCAATTCAGTTTGCACAGGAAATGTGTGTTAAATCAATCTCTATGAGCCAAGAATTAAATTTAAATTTATATTGAAAGAGTGTGAGGCATTAATGTGTAAACTCATACTGTTTTTTGGTCTCTAAATTAAGTTTATAGAGTCTTCTAGGTCTGGCACTTCATAATGAAGTACTAGGAGTGTCCAAAGCTAAGACAACTCTGACGATAATTTGCATTTGTCAAATAGATTTTTTCTGACAACACAAGCAAACTATATTGGCATACAAATTATATTTAGTTGAATACAAAGAACTATTTTTAAATCCCCACTGGTGTGACTAAATTTTATTTGGTTTTCAATCTGTCCTAAACCTGCCTCTCCTCTCCTGCAGTTATTTAAAGTATCAAAATACAGTAGGAAAGAAAGAATAAACCTACATAAAAATCCAATATTAAACGTATTTGCCATTCAAAAATATATGAAGTAAAATTTACCACTACTCAGATGTCTTCCATGAAATACCTTTTGAAATTTACTAGAGAAACTAATGATGTGCCTCCTTCATAAAAGAAGAAAGCACGCTCAGAAATGGAGAAAAACATTGAATATTATTGTTAAAGTAAAAGGAGAGAAGATCAGATGCCTTGCAACTGTGATTTGCATCAAAGTAAGAGATATTCAACAAGGAGGAAAAAGACACTTACACAAAGAGCAATGACAGAATACAGATACACCTCTAATCTTAAACTGTATGCTATGGCGGCACTGGAGCTTTTTTGATCATTTCTCTTCAGAAAAGACAACAGAACAGCACCACATCTACTCAGCTTGCAATTTCAATTAATTTAAAAAGACACCTTTATCTCACAAATTACAATTCTTATCCACACTAACTCACGCATAATTTTTTAAAACATCAACTGTGTTTTCTTTTTAAAAATTTGAGAAATTCCTTCTTTTTTTTTGGCTGTTGTTAATGCTCATTTCTGAACAGCCAGTCTACTCATCACCTGGATCTTCCTCTTCTCATGCATTATTGTATGGGGAAGCAGGAACCGGTTCTAAGAGACACACTGCTATAAAACAGTTGTGTACAACAGTACACCCTGGCCTGTGTGACACTGACTTAAATATGAATAAATAGCATGGTTCACCAGTTTGGTATGTCACATTTCATTCAGAATTTAAAAATGCCAAGTGTCTTCAAGTTGGTGGCATCTCTCTACTCTTTCCTCTCTGATTTGGTTAGAAATAAGACTTTCAACACTTTGTCTGTAAAGATAGAAATATGCTTTTTGTTTTTATTTAAACATAGCTATCAAAATGCTGTTGTCAAAAGTAATCTTACTAATTAAAATTCTTTGTAAATTCACATTTCAAGTAAGAAAAACTCCTTTGGTAAACATTTCAGCCTTATTTGCAGAAGGCATTCAGGACATACTTAAGGTCTAGATGTTGCTGAAGGATGCAATCATTAGGAAAAATTACACCACGTATAAGATAATGCAATAAAAAGATGGTAGCAACACTGAACTATTGATTTTAAATCTAAAAGGTGATCAAAGTCATTCCCTGTATGACTAGCAATGCTTCTTCTTTTATAGAATTTGAAAAAAACATGGATCTGTTTAAATCTGGGTCTGCTTAGCCTGGAGAAGACTGAAAAGATCTCAACAATGCTTATAAATATATAAAGGATGAGTGCCACTAAGATGGGATCAGGCTCTTCTCAGTGGTGCCTGGTGACAGGATGAGGAGCAACAGACACAAGCTGAAACACAGGAAGTTCTGTCTGAACATGAGGAAAACCTTCTTCACTTTGAGGGTTATGGAGCACTTGAACACACTGCCCAGACATGTGGTGGAGTTTCCTTCCCTGGAAATATTCAAAACCCACTTGGATGTGTTCCTGTCCAGCTTGCTCTGAGTGACCCTGCTTTGGCAAGGGGGTTGGGCTCGACCATCTCTGAAGGTCCCTTCCATTTGGGTCCTACATCCTACATTCTGTGATAACATAGCATTCACATTGCTTTCATTTCACTTAAATAATTGCCTTTTCTGATTCTTATTAACAGCCTTTTTAGAGCTTACTATTACACACATTTATTACTTATTATTACATATTTATTACATATTTATAATATATGCTTTGTGTAAAAAAAAAAAAACAAAAACATGTTACTTCCAAAAGATGCAAAATTTAAAAGCACTGAAATAAAACACGAAGTGTTTCAACTTTAGGTCTTCTGTATAAACACAGATCACTCCAATGCCTACTACTTGTTCAGTAGATGTGACATTATTTGGTCGTCTCAGTTCACTTCCCACTGGACAGATGTATACTTCTAATGGTTTCCACTTGATGTCCAAAGAAGAGTGATACAGCAAAGTTTACCAAATGGAACAATTTCAGCATTAACCTGTAAGCAGGTTCTGTGAATTGACAGCGTCAGTCTCTAGAGCTGTCAAGCTGCCACACTTCACTAACGCAGACTTTGCTTTAACATTAACAGAGAAGGGGCAGGAGACAGCCCCATCTATTTAATGGTCAGCCTCCACAATACAGGTTCAACTCAGGAAAGTAACATTTGTGCAGGACTCTGGGGCCACCTCTCAAACAGAGATGCCACTGGCTGCTGCCCACAGTCTTCATGCTCTAAAGGGAGATAATGATAAACTTCTCTCCCAGTGTTTAGGGAGGCTAATCCTCCACCTCTGCTATTATTTACTAATTTCATTTGTGCCTCCTTTATCTAAATAACGGAACAAATACACACACACAGATTTCTCAATTTAGGAACTTGGTAATGCAAAGGAATCACAAGCCTTATTCTTCATAGTATCATCTGAAATCCCCAAGGTTTTAAAAGCTGGAAAACATGTAAGAATACTTCAAAATTTCCCAAGGATGCATGTTCAACACATGATAAAGAACCCACTTCTGGACATCTCACGAAAAAGAGGAAATAGGAGAACAAAGCAGAAGTAAAGAAGTACAGCTAAATAGAAACTAAGTAACAACAAACCGTAAACAAAGCCTTTTTCTCCAGACTGACCCTAGATTGCTATTTGGAAAGCATACTTGCATGTGAAAGAAGAAATGGTGGTTGAGCAGAAACATACATCCCATTTTCAAGCTATCACATAATTTGTCACCTACTGGCTTGTTGAAGAACGACTGCAACATGATAAAAGTTATGGATTAAAGAATAATATGCTAAATAAGATGCACCTCCTTGTACGGTGACTGAAAACAATAAAAAATAAAATTCAGAGTAGTTTCCTTTTTCACCTTATTTCAAAGAAGGAAAAGCACCCACACAAAACTGTCACTCCAGTTGAGGTTTTGGAGGCTGATATTCTCTTTAGCGACAACTAGAATTACAAGACATATTTTGTTGTGTTGCTTTTACCCATTAGGTATTGTTCCAATCTCCTTTTGAAACAAGAAAATTATAGTACCTATGTTACTGAAATTAAAAAAAAAAACAAAAAAAAAAAAAAAGTATTTTAAAATTAAAACCCAATACCATTTCACACGTGCTATCAGTCTCTCTCTCATTGTCAGAAGTTGCAATGCTGCAGGTTTTTTATGCCCCATCTGGTCAAACTCACTCCAAACAAAACACCTTTATCAGTGCTCTTTCTCACACTCACAGAAAAAATCTCTAAGTGGCTGGCAAAAATATGCGTGCAGGTTTTGCAAATTCTTTGAGAGACAGAAAAAAAAATTTCTACACTGGAAGCCACAGATAAATAATGAAGAAACTGTAATGCTAATACTGTATCTCATATATGCATGCATGCAAATCAAAGTACAACTTTCATGCAAACTAGAAAATGCACTTCTAAACGTACTTAACTAAGATATATATGCTGTCTCTGAGAAAACAAAGAGAAATTATGCCACTAATACCATGACTGTCCATGCCATCCTCAAAGGATAAAGAAGGAACAAGAAAAGTGGAGAGGGAACAGAATGGCACAACACCAAATACTTCTTGTAAAAAAATAAAAGACAACACACAGCTTGGAAACATGAATCACAAATGAAGATGGAGCCCACAAAACCAGCAGAATTCTGTAGACTGCTCCAAAGACACCAAGATCTGTAACACTATCTTCTGCACCCTTGAAAGGAACAAGGTTGAAGAAAATAAAAGCGTGCTAAACAAAGCTATGGTTCTGCCAAACAGACAGAAATCCAGTAACAAGAGCAAAAGAAGAAAGTGCAGTTCATGCTGTAATACACAGAAAGAAGCCCTTCCAACAAGAACAAAAAATACCCCCAATACACAACAGAGGAAATTCTTTAAAAATCACTACAATTCATTTCAGTAAGAAGGCAGGAATTACAAATCTTATCACTCCTTGTCACCTTTGTCTTCATCCAAAATACACTTATTTTCCTAAGCTGCAAGAGTCGATCTCAACATGCTGAACAAAACCAACTAACGGGAAAGACAAATGTAAAGTGATGCTATCACTCCTAATTTTATGAAGCTAGGATTGATGAAGTAATAAACTGAACTGAGCAACTGTGGTAACAATGTGAAACCATTTCAGAATTCAAATCAGAATGCTGTCTCCAGTTAGGAATTTGTAAAAGTCCATACATGTTCACACACACACACACACACAAAAAGCCAACAAACAACAACAAAGAAAATATGTAAAGATGTCAGAAAGCCATAGTGAAGAGTTTAAAGAGCCATGGGTAAGACTTTATCTCCTTTTAAGGCATATCAAGAAAATCTGCATTACTTGTTGTTTTAAACCTATTTTTCTTTTTTTTTTTTAAATCAACATCTTGTCTACTTTGACTTGCCTCAAAACCTGATTCAACAAGTATGAGAACCACAGGTTTCTGAATGTCATAAGTAAAACTAATTAAAATACTGAATAAAAATTATTTACTCTGAATTCTTCACTTTGTTACACCCACACAAGAATGAGGACATTGCTGTCCTTAGCAAGAAAATCTACCTCTTTTTAAACTTGTTTTGCATTCATTAACATCTACTACATTCTAAGAACATGCAAGTATTTCAAAAAAAGACTAAATTAAGGTTTCTTGTTCCTCATGTGCTGTATCAGTTACAAAGATCTTATGACCTTCCACAAACAGACCTCAGCAAAACTTAGATGAAATACAGGATTATAGTACTTTCCTCCATCACTTCTCTGTCCCAGAGGACACAGCACCCCAACAACACAACCACTCACACTTCTGAACAAAGTGTAGAATTCTGTGGGGAAAGGGCAAAAAAGTCTCTTGAAGATCAAAACTCTAATGACCTTTTCCATAACCAAATTTAGGTGCACTGTAATAACCAGCAGTTATCTGTACCCACCGCACTTTAAAAGAACCCCTAATCCACAAAGATAAAGCCACACCTCTTTAATTTCATAATTTTACTATTCTTAGGTACAAGATTTAATGTGAAATTCTACTTTACCAGAAACGTCCGTACCACTTTCATGCTTCAGCTCATTGCTTAAAATCCTAGGAGTTTTCCTGCTTTGCTACTCATACACGCAACATACTGTATTTAAGAAAATGGGTATTAATCATGCTTGGTTTTTCATCATGTCACAGATAAACTAAGGCAGTAGAAGCCTCTTCTTCTACTTCTTCTAGGAAAAATCCATTAAATTGTTCATCACAACTATGTTGACTTGCTCCCTTACACCAGTCAGCGCAGTCATAGACAGCACAAAGCCTCCCATGTTTATTAAGAATTTTGGAGCAATAGCATTATGGCTGAGTTAGCATATGCCCTAACATTTGAGTTTTATATGTCAAAAGATGAAAGTTTTTCTGAAATTGACATCATGGAAGATTATAAGGTATTGCCACATAGCCTTACCAGTAAATTTAACTATTTGTCAAAATTTCTGGCTTGAGATATATGAATAATTGTGGTTATCATGTACCATCGCAGCTGAGACATGACAGCGTTAAGGAAAACACACAGGCTGCTGTCTGACTGTTAAATGGCTCCTCTCATCCCTGTAGATTCCACTGCACTGTTACAGTGATGATGGTTTTGCTGTGAAAGCAGGGTGTATGTCCCCAAATCTGTTAGCTCTACTGCCTCTATGAGTGGGCACGTCTATAATTCCACCAGCCTTTCCACTTACATTTGTAACACTCTTTTATCCTACTCTATGAACTTTTACCAATACATAATTCTTTACTTGTTTAAATTATCAGGCAGCCTGGTAAGAGTTCTACATGCAAGTGAAAGTTCTACAAATTTAATATTTAGAACCTTCACATCAGTGCGTTACTGCCACCAAAGTGCAGAGCAAAAGGAGTGCTGGAGGGAACCAGGGCTTGCCTGTGCACATGAGCCAGTCTGCACTCAGAAGCGAGTGACAGCAGTAAAAGAAGTTGGGTTTGTATCAAAATCAAAACGATTTTGGGTTTGTATCAACATATTTATCTGCTATCACCAAAAAGTGGAGCAAGCAGTCCCACTGATTACTTAAGTGATTCAGAATCACAGAATCTCTGGTCAGGAAAGGCCTCTGGAGGTCATCTATCAGCAACACGAGACAGGGCCTGCTAGAGCTTTGTCTAGTACAATCCGGACAGCTGCCAAGGATGGACATCCCCCAGACTCTTTGGGTAACATGCTCCAGTGCTGCACTAACCCCCTGGTGAAGAATCACAGCAATTATAAACTTACTCCTGGAACCATAAGGATTGCTTTGTCTCTTTTACCACTGAGTTCCTAACATTGATTACGTTGGCTCTTGACACCTGCTTCTGTTGAAGTAGATCAGAGAGGTGAAAAGCCATTACAGTCTATCAGATCTTGCGAGATGCTCAGCATCCCTTCAGAAGTAGCATTTCTGCCTCCTGCTGAAACCAATGAGATTAGAGGGCAGCCTGCATATCTCAAGATTGATTTGTCAAAGTTTAAATCCCCTACAAAAAGTCAAATTTATAACATGAGAGGAAAAAGAACGCATCAGCGTATTGTGGTGCTGCACAGTTCATCTGAATAAATGTTATGCATTAACAGCATTATCAGCTTCTAATTAAAAGGCAATCATGAAGACAAACTATTTTACTGTATTAGCTTTACTTTGCAACCAAAGAAAATATTTTCTACTATTATCTTACCAGGTTTTGGCATGACTGCCTTTCCTTCTAGAGTATTGTTATACTTGCCTTCAATCTTTTCAAAACTTAGCTCAAAAGAAAGTAACAATCATAATTGTAACACATTAAAAATCACTGATAGTGTTTCTTTGTCACCACACCACTGACAGAATGATTTCTTAGTCCATTAGAAAGACTAAAGAATTTCAAACCGGCATTTTAAAACAAGATTTTTCTAAAGCACCCAGACTTAACTTCAACTCTCTGAAACAGTCAAGCAATACACGTACCTGCAATTGGAATATTCTGTGAGACTGACAGCTGCACATCCCCAGTCCCAGGTGGCATGTCAATTACTAAATAGTCCAGTTGACCCCAGTCAACCTAGAAGACAACAATAAAAACGTGTATCATATAATGGAGGTTTGAGTCTTTTTATTTAAGGCACATTGTGTTTTATTGCAGTCCTCATTTCCTACGATGTAAAACAAGTGAACCAAGCACACCTTAAGACTTTCACGTTACAGCTGCTGAAACACAGAAGCAAATGTTAGGCAAAATTCAGGCTAAAATTCTGGGGTTTGTGCAACAAACACAGCTCAGGAGTTGTTTCCATTCATTTAAAACCAAGTTTGCTTGCTTCTTACCACTTCTTTAAAGCCATATATAAACATTTAGTATTTTTTTATTCTGGTTTGTTGTTGCAAAGTTAGAGCTATCAGTAGTGTATTTTTTCTAGGAAAAGGAGTTTTTGGGAGAAAATAAACCACACAAACCCCAACAGACTTGTTAAATGAAAATCATCAGGTATAATAACACAAACCTATGAAAAACATAAGACTTCACACAATAAAAGAAGTGTACTGGTTGCTGAGCATCATATGAGAGCAACCATTGAACACATTAGGCTCAAACACAAGAATTCCATGATTATTTATGTTCTTTACCAGGACAGATTTCCAGGACAGTCAAATAACTCTCTAGAGCACTGTGTACTGCAAGAAATGTTCTCTTCTTGAGGACAGAAACGGTCCTAGGCAGAAACGGTCTACACGTTGCCTAAACATTTCCCAATGGTTTAACTAAGCTTCAGGAAATCCCCAATCCAACCCTGACGCGGTGCAGGGTAGTATCAGTGCACTCTACAAGGCAGTAGTAATGATATAGGGTCTTTTGTCTCTGCAGGGCAGAAGTGTTACAATTCATAACCACATTAAAAATAAAGACTCACAAATATCTCCCCTTCGTTTTTTTCTCCACACAGACATAAGGCAACTATATGGTACGTTTCCGATTCATGCAACAGGTAGAAGATACAGCAGCTTTAATACCAGAAAATGCCAAGCAAGAGAAAGATTTTACTTTCTCTTTCATTTTTACTTATTCTCTCCGTGCCATTTTAACAGCAAAAACAACTGACATTTTGCCAGTCCCCCAGTTATTGTCCTGAAGCTTTAGACGGTATCAGGGGAATGCTCATGAATTTTCATTCAGTTCTTGCATGGACGGTGATCTTCTGGGAAAGCACATGCCATGTGAAACCCAGACCAAACACTAACCCAAGGCAGCACTCCAGTACAAAATGGAGTTTTTCAAGGCAGACTGATGAAGATGGAAGAGTTCAGAGCACTTATGGGAAAAGGGGGGTGAGGAAGGTTAGTTGCAAATTCTAACTTTAGACTTCTAAATTAGGGACTCTCAGGCACACCTCTCTTTCCTCATTTTCTATCCAAAGGCTGCAGGAGCACTAAATGATACCTAACACAGTCTAGCTAAACAGGAAATGCTACTTATGCTAACCACAGCAAACACTGCACTTTTTCACATTTAATATTGACCTATATCATATATAATATCTGTATTATTTTATAATACCCACATTTTTTCAATAAAAATAAAATATACCTAGCAGATTTATATAAGTAATTAGGACTCATAATCATACTGAGACTATATAACCCTGAAGAAAAATTACATATATGCGCAAAAATGTATATATTGAAACATAAACATAGGGTAGAGAATCCAGTTTATTTAAAAAAAAAAAAGTTTTTTACTTTATTTTTCTTAATTGATCTTGCTTATTTATAAATCAAGATAATGCTAGTACCAACAAATGCCTTCTTTTCTAGTGGAAATTACTTTGCTCACTTGAAGGTATGAACTTTAAATTTCCATTTCTTTATTAAAAATTAACTTATAAAGGTGACAAAATTACATAGACATTTAAAAGTAGCAGTAGTTTCCAAAATGAGTAAAGTCAAGCTCCCAAAAGATCTGCAACTAAACTGGCATCACAACCATTTTGAAACACTAAGATATAAACAGGTTTACTTTTTAAAAAGTATTAACTCAAAATACCTTTTTCCTCCCTCAAATTTTCATACAGGTTGACCCTGGCATCTTTTGTTAAGTGTAAATGTACAAGTCCAGGACACAAACTAAGAATAAACTGCTTTTTTGCTTTCGGCCTTGCAGCAAGATGCAGTCCTGAAACACATAGAATCATAGAATCATCCAGGCCAGAAGGGACCTCCAAAGGTCATCTAGTCCGACCTCCCCGCAGTCGCAGGGACACCCTCAACTAGACCAGGTTGTCCAGGGCCTCATCGAGCCTCACCTTGAATATCTCCAGGGAAGGGGCCTCAACCACCTCCCTGGGCAACCTGTTCCAGTGCTCAACCACCCGCAGTGTAAAGAAATTTTTTCTAATATTCAACTTAAATCTACTCTTCTCCAACCTATCATTCCGAGACATTTTCCAACCACTGTCTGCCAAAAACACTTGGTTCTTGAAAAAATTTGGATGTAGAGAGTGGTTTTCAGCCCTTTACTCCACAAGCTCAACTTCAAGCCTTTTTAGACAGAGCACTGCCTCATGGAACAGTGCAAGACAATCCAAACCCCACCCCTACCAGGAAAAAAATATATTAAAAATATAAAAAATAAATGTACTTGTTTTTTTCCCATAGCTAAAAGATGTCTGGTTTTGTATGTACTTGCTGGTCTGTAACTTTAAGCTAGCTCCTCTTGTGAAACAAAGCTACTTTCTGGACCTGTCCTATAGCTTTTCTTTTCACTCCTACCAGAGGTTCCGCTCCTTCAACCTTTTCAAGCACTAGTCTCCTTCCTCAAGGTCTATGTGATCCTCCTACCTAGCAAGCATTATGGTTCCCCAAAGAAAGCATCTAGACCTATTCTACTGCTGTGTGGAACGCTAATGGAGAAGACTTCAAAGGCCAGTGCTCAAGCTGTTTCCTAGGCATTCCATCTTTCAGGAAAGCCCAAGGCAGTTGCTACTCTTCTAAGCAGAGGCAGCTGCCTTGGTAAAAACATCTCAATGCAGAACCTTTAAGGTAAAAGTGCACTTTCATAAAAGTGCTTCAAAAACACACATAATAATTGCTGCTTGAGAAGTTACTTCAAACATTTACCACATATAGCAGGAGAAAGGGTACAGAAATCAGAGGGCACCACAGCCTTTTTCTGCCTCAAGCTTCCTTAGTAAGGGCCCCACAACAACAAAAAGACCTTTCAAAACACACTTGCTAGATTGTCCTATGAGTAATGATTTTTATTAAAGTTGCAAAAAACTCTGAAAACAGAAGTTAATACTGGAATCTTAAGCACATGGTGAATCTCATGGTAAATCTCATTGCTAGGCAACAACAAAAAAATACTCCGTTAACACACAGTGCAATTAGATTATAACGCTTTACTTAATTTATGGCACTGAAACATCTTATTTCATACATTTTCTTCACATTCGTGGATTGAAAAGAAAGAAATAAGCTGCCTTTAGCAAATGAACTATACTTCATTATAAAATTTCTAAATCTGAGCACAGAAAAATGGAGGAGCTATGCTATCCCAACAGCAGTGTAGAGGAGGTGTTGCTGCTGTGCAGAGTAGGATGGAAGACAGGCTTTTGTCACACCAGTGCAGAAAGGCACCAGTGAAGGTGTCCAGGTGTGCAAGCATTGAAAATATGTGAGAACTACCCACCACACACCTCCCGGAGCTATGAACTGGTGGAACTCAGATGGCAAACCAGAATGGAAAACCCCTCATTAAAAATAACCTTAGGTTTTATTTTGGATTTTAGATGTAGTCAAATAGTTATCCTCACAATTTTATTCTTTTCCTTTTCATCTGTAATTCAGGGTGAGAATGGAGAACTGCACCACAGTGACATAGATATAATTGCTGAAAAGAACTAAGTATTTTTACCTAGCCATGAACAGTGTCTTCTAGACACATGGACTTGCTCTGGCTTAGGTTGGGGAACTCTGCACCTCATCCCACTTCTCTCTGTAGGCTATTTTTACTCTCTTCTATCCTGCAGAAATAGATGACGAACACTGTGCACTTCAGTTGCTCCTCCATTACACTCCCACAAGCAGTATGACAGTCTTTATTAAACAAATTATTGAACATAATTTGGAAGGTATAATTTGTTATAGAAGTGTACACACTACTTAATGGGAAGATATTCCAGGTCTGGTACTAAATTTCAGCAAAGGGTAAAAAAAGGGAGGAGAGACATTTTTAATTAAATTTAGAATTGGAACATATAATCATAGGAGTGTCTTCCTGGAATCTACTGTAGCCATTCATTCAACATTATTAAAATGAGTTATATAATCAGGCTGTGATATAAAACACTAATTTGAATGCAAATCCTGTTTATATGCAACGATTTACCAAATCAGGACCACTAGTCCTCATGTTCTCAATCAGTTCCCAGAAGTGTGTCTGTATGCAAATGCTGTTGCATACAAGTAAATGAGCTCAGATTAACTGCACATTACTGTAAACGAGCTCCCTTTGCAAGCAATAAGCGGACAGCGGTTACAAAAGCCTGCCTTGTACCACCTGAAACCTGTCAGCACCTTTGCATGTACAGAAGTGTTAATATCTTTGCCCCTCTAATATATACAGTGTGTAAAACATTTCAAACCATAGAAATGTAATTGCACTTTCCTTAAGTATAGCATTCATCTTTTTTTAAAAAGGTCTAACTTGACATTTATTGTTAAGCAATGTAATTAAATGCCATGTGCTTCTGTGTATTTTCCCTTGCTCAGAAGCACCAGGAAAGCTTCTATGTAAATTAGTTTAATCAATCACTCTGTTTATGTGACGATTCATAATCAAAATACCATATATGCATTTTGAGTAAGGGTTCCAAATAGCAAGCTAAACCTGAAGTAGAGTGCAGAGATATAGATGGCACTTGTGCTGAGGAATGAAACCTGAGCACCCTCTGTGCATGAGGCAGAAATGACAAAATATTAGCACACAAGAGGGATTGCTACTTCTGTTTTTTAAGTGATCCTGGTGTTTGGTAAATAACAGAAGATATTATTTATTTGTTCTTATTAAGAGGAATACACGCAGAGTTTCAATCAAGCGGCACTGCAGGTGCAGACTTGGCAACAGCCAACCAAGCTCTGAACACCAGTATGAGAAAAGCGCTAAGAGCAAGACTGCAGGCAGCTCAGGGTCTGTTCCTGCCTGATTCCCCTTCTTCCTAACTGCTCGGTTGTACACATGGATGATTTAATACAGGCAAACAGCTGAACAAAATAAAGGTAAGAAATTCAGTGGTTAACAGAATATGTATGTAACTGCTGAAGTCTATTTACACCTGCCAGTGCAAGATAAATATTTTTAAATATTCCATTGAAAAATTACTTAAAGATTCTGCTTAAGCCTACAGAGACATCGAGAACAAATCAGTAGTTTCACAATGTAAAAAAGCAGGTAATTTAGGAATAGTATAATGAAACATGGCATTCTAATAAAAAGAAAATTATTTATTCTCACAAACATTTGATAAAGGAGACATTCTCCAGACATAAGCTCAAACATTTTTAGTCCCTAGGGAAACTATTTATACCAAAGCAAGATATTCCATAGAGTTTAATAGAAGTCAATACTTTCTGAAAAAGGATGACTGCCCCTTTGACTTGTCCTCTGATGCTTAACCAGTCTTGAAGACTTGCAATCTAAAATCAGGAAAAACAGATGCAGTGAAATGGCTCAAGTTCCCTCTAAAGTATTTCTGAGCATCCTGTTCTGCCAAGTTCAGAGAGAACAGTTTCCTCCAAAGGTTTCCATACAGAGAAGGAAATTCTCCTACTCTTTCTCAATACACTAAGAGTAACTTTTAGAAATAAGTGCCTAGGAACAAAGCCACAGTCCTGTCACCCTCACCTATACAACCTACAAAACCGAACAACTCCCAGAACATGACAATAAAGAGTTTATTCGCTAACAGGGCGTTTCAGGAGTCTGAGGGATGGCACCACCAGGCTCCTACGCAACTTGAGAAAGCCCAGTCACCGCTGTGTCAGCCTGAAAGGGAAGACAGCACACAGCTGTGGGACAGCCTGGCACAGCCACAGGAGTCTGGGGACAGTCTCTGGGGACAGCTGGAAAGGAATACTTTTGTGCATGTCCAGCACAATGATGGGAGACTGTATCAGCACTACTGTACATAAAAGACTCTTCCACTAGGTTCAAGTTGTAACTAGAAAGAGCACGTGTGAGCTGAGATTCCCGTTTCTCAGGGCCTCAAAGCACTTGTTCTGTAAAAGATGACACTTTGAGAAGTAGATTTTTATTACGTAGTTTGTATTCAGATTGACTGTTATTTGCTGCTCTCTAGCCTTGACCCACAAACAGTCTGCACTCCATAATCTGCAGAAGCTTTTCTTCAGAAATACATCTCTTTTTTCCTGTTCTATGATATAGAACTGTCTGTAGTTCAGCTGCTGAATAATGATGATTGGAGAAGAAATATGGAACTAGGTAAGCTTCTATTCTTATGCCTTTTAGTAACAAATTTAAGCACAAAACTAAAGTAATATAAATGTAAACAAATCAGAAGAAAGTGGGCTAGCATCACACCATCTAATTAAACTAAACACCACATTCACGCAGCTCCATTAAGCACATCATCTAAACCATAAATTCTCTTTGAGTTCTGCCTACTAATACGTGCAGGCATCAGCATTGTTTAGCTATCAAACACAAACACAACACCACATTTTTAAGGCAGTATTATCAGGACTCAATTTATGCTCTTATAATCTATTCATACTGTCTGACTCAGTTTTTTCTTTACAGTAACAGCAGAAGGAAATATTACACGGCTTGGCAACAAATATCAAAGAGAGAAACCTATGAAACCCACCCTGTACACATATTTTAGCCAGTATTTCTGTAATAATGTTTAAAGCTAATATACAGTTTAAGACTGAATGCTTAATCTACACAATGGAAGGCGATGCTCCTAATTCTCTTCACAAGTCATTTAACTTCTTTAAATTTCAGTCCGTATTCTGGTACAATGAGAAAATTAATAAATGCCTTACTGGAGTACCAATACACTAATACACACATTGTTCCATATGCATCATTGAGACATTGATTTTAAATTAGTGCTTAGACTAAAAATCTTTAAATTAAAAAGGTCAGAAAATTCTGTTTCTCAAGCATAATGTATAATGCTCCTCTGTTCAGAAGATGGAACTTCTACAGAGGAGGGCCTATGGCTTTCAGAAAAAAGATTACAGAAGAAAATAACATGATAGATGTTATTCAAGTCACTTAAGATGCTGCAGAAGAAACCCCTCCAATATTACCATAAACTGTGCAATATAAAAACTAGAATAGAATCAATTAGATGGAGCCCGCTGAACTGTGGCCATAAGACAGTAAATCTCAATAAGGGACTTGTTTTTTTGTCTGGTGAGATATTATCAAATCTCAGGGTGAGTAGCCTTGAGGTGAAACATTAATTTTCAACAACGAAATATTTTTTGGGTTTTATAAATGACTTTTTTTTTTTCCCCCATAAATATGGACAAAACTCCATTCTCAAAACTTTCTGTAGTTAAAATTCACAAGCATATCCTCCCCAGTCACTGAATACAAAATAGTCTAGGCTTGCTAATGAAACCGGCATTGCAAAGTCTGCTCGAGTTACCTTGGAGCACAACAATCAATACACCCAACAAGAAGTCAAAGCAAGGCTGCACAAAATACAGACCCTTTCAGTCCCACAGAAAGATTCAACAGGATGAGAGAGTGTGAAATAAAGGGTGCCAGTGAGAGACCAAGCAGAGCAGATCATTGACTTGCTGGGATTCTTGACCACCAGGCTGTGATGCTGGTGTATGTTCTCTGTTAAAAGAGAAAAAAGGTCAGAAAAGAGCAAGAACTGCATAAAGGTTGTCCTTTTGAAGAGTCGAACACAGAAAGCGCATTAGAGACACTGACAAGGTATAAATATAAAAATGAATACAATTTAAATATTGTACACATTTTGCAGTTGTAAACGTAACACTCTCACAATTTAAAAGTGTGCTGAAGGTCTTATTTCTAGAGTAGCAAGAGCATTTACTGTGAAGTAGACAGCAGATAGTTTGTGAAAGCACCACATACAAACAGCCAAAATAATTGCTGTGCCCACAGAACTGCATTGAACAATGTCCTCAGGTAAGAATTCACAACAATAAATTAAAAATGTTAGTTGTATTCTGAATCTAATTAATTTCCTGAAATTGCTGATACCATAAATTTCAGGGACATACAGTGACTGCTGCCAAATATGGGACGGTCTTCCTGTTTTTATTTCCTTCCCACATTTTTGTTTAGCTCCAATTCTTACTTCTTGTTTCAAACAGAAAAATCCCATTTACATTAGCAGAAAAAGTACTTAAAATGGGCATCCACTTTAGTTGCATGATAAAAGAGTTGTATTCTAAAGGCATCATTCCAATGGGAGGACACAGTCTGTATTTTAACAAAGATACTGTTGGAGGAACAAAACACTGTAAGAGGAGAAACATCTATCGCAGCTTCATTAATAGGACAGAAAAGGGGGGGACATTCTTTGTTAGGGAGGGAAGAAAGAAACAGACATCAATCTCTGGTACCTTAAGCACAAGAACTTTACCTTTGAGTCAATCACTTGGTATGTGAGAAATAATCACTTTCTACAAACAATACTGGTATAAAAACTGATGCTATTCTTGGAGTTATTTTCTGGGAGCAAAAGATATATAGGAGGATGGTGTGAGTGAAGAATCAGTCTTTCAGCTTCTAACAGTGAGAATGCAAGTTGGATTATTAAAAAAACACTGAAGTGCAACCAGTTTAACACATTAATTGTAAAAATCTGTTTACATAGTTACATTCCTATTTTATTTACTAAGTGAAATTATTGTGTGATGGTAAAAAAAGCATCAGTGATGGGAGGGGAGATTTCACTTTTGTTTTGATGAAAAGGATAAAAAAGAAATGTGGGGGGGGGGAAAGAAAAAAAACGCCTAAAAAAGCAGCTTTGATGAGTTCCACCTACACATTCAGAGCAACCTTAAAAATTTTCCTACAGATCTTCACCGCTCAGGAAAGGAAATACCTTGGTGCTCCATTAAGCACCAAGTTTCAACCAGAAGCCCATTTGGAATCCATTAATTACAGACACATTTGTAAGAAAGGAGTGAGTCTCATGGGCCCAATCTAGCAGGCACGCTCTAAACGCACCTGCTAGCGATAACACTAAATCCAGCACAAAGCTGAGCTAAGGCCACTGAAAACAAAACCAAAAAAAGAAAACCACAAAAATCAAGCACAAAAGAGACACAAAACCCTATGCCTATGGTTCTGCTGTTTTAACTGTGGCTGTTTAATATCATAATTAAACATGAGAGAACCTGCCTATGAATTGGAAGATGTGAGTTTCAGCTTCTCAGGTAGGTGGCATTTACCTGGGCTACTGTACGACCAAGAATGCAAAAGCCACAGAAGCAGCCAGCATCCCATATAAGGCCAGTACCTGAGGTATTAACCTGGGAAGCTGAAACTTCAGATTAACTGAATTTCCTGTCCTGGCCCCAGAAATCATCCAGATTTGGCTGTACAGCAGAAGGTTTTGATTACTGTATGTGATTTCAGGGCACCCTCCCGGGGAGTGGGAAATACAAGCTTAAATGTTAAACTGAGAAAGTAACTGAACTCACAGCTCCCATGTCCTGGCTGAATGGTTATGGAAACTTCCCAAGCTGTTATTATGGATGGAGAATAAGCCTGTCAAGTTAAATCAAAAGAAAGGTTTTGGCACCTAACAGAAGATACTTGATTTTGGCTTTAAATCTTAGCTCCACAGAGCTGCCCGATGAGATGCCAAAATCCAGGACACAAACATAAAGTGAGACACATCCCACAGGCCTTTCCTAGTAGCCCTCTTGCTCAACAACTTCAGTAGTGTTCACTTCCAGCTGGTGAACCTACCAAATCTGACTTACACCATTAATTTCCACTTATTCCACAGCAAGCTCCAAACTTCAGCACTCTGTGATACTGCACCCACTACGCTAAGTTACTGCCAAAGAGTCTGAAGATACCTCCAGGAGGACAAAATAACCCCTCAGTACCACTGAACATGACAAGGGATGTATTCCCACCATCCCAGATAGACAGTGGCTCCAGCCCAGGCTCTGGTTTAACTTCCCACCCATTTGGCACTGGAATGTTCAGCTCAGCAATACCCACATCCCTATTTGCATCTAGCCCACAGCAGCTAGAAAGAAAGAACAGAGTCCTTTACTAATATAGAAGAACAGCAAACACTTCTGGTTAGCAAACACTTAAGAACATGCTTAAATTGCCACCTCTTTTCAAGAATGAAGCTAGATGTCATTTAAGCACAAAGTTCTGAACTTTGCTGCAGAGAAATGTTAACTTCAAAACAATTTCCTTCAAAAGCTCAAGAGTAAAAAGAAAGAAACTAACAACAACAACAAAAAAGCTAAAGAAAACAATTTTAATTCGGTTCTGGCCCCAGCACAGCCATTTTGAGACATCGTGAGCTCTCTGCTATTTCTCCCTGTCCAGTCAACAAACTCAGCACAACAGTTGTATGGCTTGCATTTGGTTTGTTTTATGCAAAAGAGGGCAGGCACATGCACACCTGCGGAATCCTGTGCAAGAGATGAGAGTACTGGAAGCAGAGCAAAGAAAATACCCTTGTAGCGTGTTCCCACAGCAGCAGTTGCTGCACAGTCATAACCATGACAGCTGAGGAACCAGGCCAAGAAATGTTTGCTGTAAATACGTTCTCACTATGTTGTTAGGCTTTTTTTTTTCTCTTTTTTTCTTAATCCTCAAAGACAGTTAAAATACATTTACTGTAAATGCTTCCAGTTAGCATTAAGTTGTTGGCTAATGCTTTTGTTTTCTTCTGACTTTCCTAACACTTCTTTCTATGATTGTCAATTCCTTTCAAAGACCATAATCCCTTTTCATATTAGTTGCTAACACAAGTCAATAAAGTTACAGGGATCCATACAGATCCTGCTTTCTTCATTCAGACAAGAAAGGCAACAGAAACAGGTTCTGTAGCTTCAGCCGGAAACAAAAAGAAAGAATAAGCCCGTATGTGTTCAATCATATCCATCCCAAAACACAGACGAGCACTCGAGCCAAGGGGATATATGGCACTCAGTGACAAGAATACTCAGCACCACAGGGAGTTAACCTGGGGGGCAGAGGCGTGGAAAGGAGCCTCCCATGCCTCTGGCTGCAGTACGTCCCTAAATCTATGTTTAGCTTCTAATCTCCAGGAAATACAATAATCTCTCTTAAATATGTACATACTGATTGGGACTGGTTAAGGCAACTCTCTCTGGACAGGCGGGACCTTTCAAGGTGATTATTAGCATGTGAGCAAATTAATGATGATTATACAAATTCCTGTAACAGGCTTTTCCAAATATCAACATCACAATTAAAGTACAGTATAGAAATTAGCGTCAAGATTTCCATCAATTTCAGTGAGCTCTGGATGAGAAGAATATCTGTCTATCAGTCTTAGCAAAATAGAAAAAATCAGTATAAGCATTTTTTTAAACAAATTCTTTTATAAGGTATGACATGCGCCAATTGACCTTCTCTGCTTTAAATGAAGGCTTATTAAAGATTTAAGGAAAAAATCAAGCATTCAGAGTTACTGCTTACTGTCTGCCAGCTGTAAACTGTAGATGCAGTCTTAGTAGCATACCAAAGTGCAGTCTCAGCACTGCAAAGTTTGCCACTATATATTATTGAGTGTTGTTCCTCTTTTCAAAATATCTCAAGAACAAATCTTGACCTTTCTAAATAGAACAACTGCATAATATCAATGATCTCATATGTAGGGATGAAGTGTCTGGATCTTTTCATTTTTCTACTTTGGATCACCAAAAAAAAAGCAAAACATCCCAACTCCTTAAAGATACAACTGCTCTTATTGTTCTAAAGAACAGTGATGTCTCCACTTTTTTTTTTTCCCAAACTGTAAAATAGCAGACTTTAGCCCAAACTAACAATCTATATAGCCACCTCAGGCCAAGATAACTCAAAAGAGAAAACCAGAAGAAAGATTTTTGCAATTGCTGAAATGCTGGCAAATTTTTCACTGTAGTGACACCTGGTGAGGCTACTGTATTTTAGAATTATGCACTGCAAAGTATAAACATATCTTTGTAGTTTATAATGTAAGCACAGCTTTGTTTAGTTTTATGAAACATAAACTGTAAATATACTGCTACAGACTATCTGCCTCAATCCTCAATTACTTGCAGACTGGATAAATACACAAATATTGTGAAACACAAGTCAATTTTGAATTTTGCAAAAATTCTCAAATGGAAGATGCTGCCCCAACACAAAATATAGAAAGCAGAAAACAATACTAACTTGCATTTAGCATATACAATTTAGGTACATTAACTCCACTGATAAACAGATGACTGTGTACAATCTTAAATTTGTATTAAATGGCAGGAAGATAATAAAAGTCTGAAAAAAAGTACCAACAGCTACTCATATTTCTGAACATCTTTGCTACAATTTCCCATTGTAGCTTCTCACTTTTTTCCTGTCTTGAAAATTTAGTGCCATAATTCAAGTTAAACGTCTTCCATGGCAGTCTCTTGATGGAGTATCTTTTCTGAACCAGAAAGTGTTAAAAATAAAATCCATACTCAAAAAAAAATCCTCTGTATTCACTGCATTACTTTTTCTTCACTTGCTCTTTACATTTACAATAAGAATAATTTTCATCATTGACTCACTATTACTATTCTGGGGATTCTTTCAATTCATTCAAAATATAGCTGGAAAAAAAAAAATCAGAGCCATCAACTTGTTATTGTCGTCTTCCTCATGACCCAATACATGTCATCTTCTGCTAAATCCCTTTCACTGCCCCCTCCCATCTGCCAATATACTCACTCACAATTTTGATACATTTCATATTGATGAGACACGTTTTTTTTCCCACACTAATAATAACTTCATCTTTGAGCATGGCCCCAATGGCATTTACCATGTAAGTGATGAAACAGCAAAATCAGAAATTTACACCAACTTGCTTAAGCCATGGATCTGAAGAATGAGAAGATTTTGCTACCCTTAAAATCCAAGGCTTGTACCTATTCTTCTAAGATAGTGCCAAAGAGTCTGAAAGTAAATCCAGGAGAAAGCAGCCCTCTCAGAAAGACAAGTGATGTACTCCCAACACCCAAGGTACGCGGTGGCTCCAGCCCAGGCTTTAGTTTGATTTTCTGCTCCTGCACGCAGGGCACCTCCCTATTCCGCACTGCAACGTTCAGCACAGCAATACTCGTGTCCCTTTTGCATCTAGCCTACAGCAGGTAGAAAGAACAGCATCCTTTATTAGTGGAAAAGAACAGAAGAGTGGCTTGAGGTGTATACTGTAGTCTGTATTTTTAAATTTTTCATGTAAGTATCACCAGTATGTAAGTATTAGCAAATACTTAAAAACATGCTAGCTTCCAAATCCACGTCTCCAGAATCCACTCCTGAATTCATTCCTGCTTGCCTTTTCAAGATTGCTTGTAAAAAAAATTTGGACATAAAAGATTTATTAAAACTTCTTATTTTTAAGATGTCTTCTGCTGCCATCTTTGAATTTTTTTTGTCCAATTTAGACTGTAATATACTTAAGGTTGATATTGATAGCAAGATTTGAAAAATTAAAAAAAAAAAAATTCAATCTGTGGTTCTACATGCACTTCAGAGGAGGGTCAGATGCCTTAGGCTGAGTTTCATAAAGACACATATCCTAGGAAGTAAATCACTATAACTAAAGCAAAAAATTGCCATAAATCTCCAGCACAACCTTCTTTATGGCATTGTTACTCAATTCTAAGATGTCTGAGATTACATCAACATACACAAAGCTAGAATCCCCATTTTTAAACCTCTCCTAGTTCAAGGTACTTACAACAAAACAAGCAGAATAACAGGGAAAAATATATATTACTCTGCTTTTTTATTACATAGTTGATATTAAGGATGCTTATTCAAGAGGTAAGGCTTATCTGGGTTTGACTTTTATGCCCCTGCCTACAGGGAGCTGATTGGCACCTCTAAAGCCTAAGAAGACTGGCCAAATGACTGGAAATGCTACTGAGGAAAAGATGCTCTCAGTCATTACAATGAAACTTGCTCATATGATTGCAGGACTTCATTTGAGCATATTCATTTGAGCAAGAGAGATGAGCTAGCATGGCCATCTAGCTTAGTAACTATAGCACTGATATTAGAGAGACACCTGCATTTCAGTTTAGGTTTTGAGTGAGTGCTCTAACCACTGGTCTCTGTGAAAGGCAGAACCACTTTCTCCTCTTTGAGCTGTACGCTTTAATGGACTTATATACCAATAGTCAGATAGGTGGTGGAATGCACATTTTAGAACTAATCCCAGATTCACAGAACAACTTAGGTTTGAAAGGATCTCAGGAGCTTATCTGCCTGGTCCATCTTGCTGCTCAAAGTAGGACCAACTCAGATCACTCAATCTTGCCCAGCTGAGTTCTGAAAATCTTCTGAAAGAGAGGTTCTGGAATCCCTCTGAGCAAGCTGTTCTAATGTGTGATTGCTTTCACTGTAAAAGAAAAACCAACCAACCTCCCCCAAACCCCTCACATTTCTTATTACATACTGCAACTTGCATTCATTACCTTTTGTGCTACCACTATGCATAGCCAGGAAGCATTTATCTCCATCTTCTCCATGCATACCCATTAGGTAGTTGAAGACA
>VZRU01009771.1:97934-122202 GCA_013398155.1 Pedionomus torquatus | reverse complement strand
AACAAAACAACCAACCCAGTTCTCTCAGAGTCTCTTTGTACTAAGTACTTCATCGCCCCCCTTATCAAGCTGATGGCTCTTTGCAGGAGAATATATATACAAGGTAGCATATATATTATATAAGCAAGCATGATATATCTGCAAAAGGCATGTAGGTTCCGATGAGTATCAGTTGTGATCATTGTCTGCGATACATGTACAATGATCTTAGGAATTCTTAACAGATTTTATATCATTAACAAACATATACTTTGGGAACTTGAAACAAAATATATTGCACTTTTTTACTATCGTATATATATATTTTGTATAATAAATGTATTTCATAAATATGAAAAATTATCAAAAGGAAGAAGTTTAGATTTACTTAGATGTTGTAAATATTAGTCTCTCGCATGTTGTAAATACTAGACTTTGCATTCCTGTGCACCTCTCAAGAAGGGATAACTCGCTGCAGTGCTGAACAATGTATAAACAGTCCCTAAAAAGTAAGGCAAAAGACAGTATGTGGACACAAACAGAAGCCAAAGGGCAACTCTTAGAAAACCAAACTAATCAATCAGGCAGACAGCTCAGCAAGTAGTACCGAACTACATGAAGTACCGAACTACATGACTGACAATGTTCTTGGGTATCGCTTCTAAACCAAATACACATCATTCCTCCTAATTTGCAATGGTTTCCTCTATTTTTTCCTTTGTTGTGTTTCTAAGACATCTATTTATACACACAGGAAAACAAGACAGTATAGAACTGTGAAAATTTATATGCTGAAGAATTTATGAGATTTCACACAGCACGGTATAAACACACACAACAAATGAGATCAGACTGATGTCTACAATACCATATCCAGAACATTTTGCTGCACAGGACGTGTAGAGCAGAACAGTCGATGGCAGACCTCACAACCTACAGTCTGGTCAATATTTCAAAGACGATTTCCCATCTGTCTGGATCTTCCCTATTCCTAATAACTTATGATACTCTACAACTACTTATATATAATAGCTAAGCAGTAAACAATTACGCTACAAAAAATATTTGAGTACATAAATGTATATTCACACATACACACTCTACTATATAAACATTACCACCATTACCTCTGGCAAGTGCTGGTTTCAAAACAGTTCTTGTAGTAGAAGACAGCTTCAGAAGGAAAGCAGTACACAAGATCTCCATCTCTAGCCAAACTTTCAGAATTAAGTATAATTGTAATAACTGCAGAAACTGAGTTAAAGTCTTTTCAAAGGACAAGACTGGATCTTCAGACTACAGAGCTATTCAGCTTTGGATTGAGCTAATAAAATAATTTTGATCATTTCTCTGCTGAATTTATGGTTTTCAACATGAATCTACAGGGGATAATGACTGCCCATGCTTCAAAGTGCGAGGTCCCATTTCCTTTTGCTCACGTGCAACTGTTCTGCATTAGAACTTTTATATAATTTTATATTATATATTATACATATTTACATAATATATAAATGTGGTTTGTATATTATATATTATAATACTATTATTTACATAAAAATAATAATATATGCTTATCTATTTTTTTAATATCATTTGCCTTCTGCTATTCTTTCCTTTCCAATTATACCCCTCCCAGTCAAACTTTGCTTTGTTTTTTCTTTCAATACGTAGCTTTTATAAAACAGAGGAACTAAAGTGCTGCTAAAAGAAGCAGGAAGAAAGAGACAGAGGAATTATAATTAGATAACAAGAAGGTTATTTTAGGGACTCATTATAATGGAGCCACTCCAGGAAAAGCTTCATAGTCTTTCTGGGAAAACACATTCATCCTTATCAGGTACAACTAAGGAACCTTTAGAGCTCACAATGCATTTAGCAGTGCTGAGACTCCCCCTTATAGACTTACTATACCAAGGACATTGCCAGTGCACACAATGTTCTTGCTATTCTAGAGGAGCACAGTAAGGAAGAAATACAAGAGTCTTGCAATGTAAGATCTGACTAGCTTGCAAAAACATCAGTTAAAATGTCATGTCAGGGTAAGAAATCCTGTTAAGGATGTTAATCAGAGATCCCTGCCCTGAAAATAGAGTAGATTTTTGGGCTAGTTCCAAGGGGACTGTCTGCACTTAACAGAATTGCTGACATCTATATTCCATGTCGTGTAGGTAACACTTGCTTCTAATAGTGATACTTTATCTATTGACATGAGAAACTGCCCTGGTTTCAGCTGGAACAGAGTTAATTTTCTTTCTAGTGATTACTGTGTTTCAAATTTGGTATGGAAAGGAATGTCAATAATGCATGTAACAGTTGTTGCCAAGTGATGTTTATATTTTTCAAGGACGTTTTTCACCTTCCCATAGAAGCTTAGCAGGAATGACTGAATGGCTGGTGGAATGCTCCGTACCATAGACATCACACTCAGAAAATCAGTGGGGTTGGCCAGGGCTGGGAGGAATTCACAATCACTGCTTAGGACAGTGACAATTCACCATGCAGTAAGAGTGATTTTTGTCACTGGTATTATTATTGTAATAATACAGATGACAGTGGAGAATTATCAAGAGTTCCTTATCTGGGCTTTAATGTTACCTTCAGAGAAACAAACTATCTTTTAAAAAAAATCAAGTAAACAAAATCCCACACTCTATCTCACCTACAGACAAGATTCAAAGGAAGTATTAACAGAGGTAAAGAATCTTTACGTGAAGACAACTGCAGCAGGGAAATGGGAAGAGTTAAAACCCAGACGAGAGAAAGCACACCCTGCAGTGTAAACAGGACTACAGAACATCTAATTATGTGAATGAAGAAGTTACTTCCCAGCCACAACAAAACTCCAAAAAATTTCAAGGCATGGAAAATAGAGATATATTTCACTGAAAGAGTTATGAATATGTTTATATAGAATCAAATGTTCCATTATTGTTTGTAAGTCACTTTCACTATAAATGAAAAATCATTTCCTTATGTATTTCTTATTCTTTCAGTAACTTACCATCATACCTTTCCTTCTTTTCTACTGAGCAATACTTTTATTTAGTAGGATACATCATAGAATCAATATACTATACATTTTCATTCACATACTGATTTGATACACATACATCAATATATATGTAATATAGTATACTAAACGGTTAACTCTATTTTGCATTATAAGGCACATTTCCTTCCAACTCTGTATAAGGGAAATTATATGGTGTGTTCCAGAAAACTGTCCTTGCTTGTGAGATACGGATTACTAGAGAAACACCAAGCACTAATTTTGGTCTTCAGTATTACTGCTTGTTGTCTCCCAGTCGAAAACCATACAAGACACAAAGATAGCTTCTCACACTAGACATATGGCAAAAGGAGAGCCTGGATTTAAAATGTGGTGGTTTATCTTAAAAGTGATGCACATCTTGGCCATATGCAAGCAGAAGTGAAAAGAGACAAAAATGAGGCTGGACTCCGGACTGTGTTGAAAAGTCATTCATCCACAAAAGAAGTAAAACCAGAGAAGGACAAATATTACACATATTACAAAGAGTGAGGTTACATGCAGTAAACATGTAAGAAAGCACAAAATTTAACATATTTAACAAATGTATTTTCCAATTAAGAATTCCAGAAATCTAAATAAGTTGCAAGCGTAAGAGGAGCATTTAAATACTCACCACAGGCACAGATCAATTATGAGTTAATAAGTTAATGAGTTAACAAGTCCCCATTAATGAATATGGAAACTAGACCCTTCAATGCTTTATTGCAGTATCTGAAAAATTATAAACTCTGGAAAACAGATTTGTTCACATGTAAAAAAACAAACAAGCATGCAGTTATTTAGAGTGAAAGCACAGTCTTGATACTCTTTAAACAAACAACAAAAACCCTCCACCATCTGACAATAAACACCATTATAAAATACCAGCAGTGCTTTTAATGCAAGTCTGGGAACCTCTGTGTTTTCTAGCTGCCTGAATTAACTATTTTAAGAACTTAATATTTTATCAGCTTGTCTGAATGTACACAAGCTCCTTATGCTTATATTACACTATAAATGTAGATTAGAGAGGTAATTTAAGTGGTTTATATGTAGCTACAGAAGTAAAGGAGATATTTCTTAAAAACATGTTTTCTGAAAGGTAAATAGAAGCAGAAATATTTTACTCTTGCAAGCAAATTTATCCTGTCAAACAAAGGGTAATAGCTAAGTCCAACCAGAACAGATAAAGAGAAAACAAGGAAAAATTTCAGAACCCCCAACAGATCACAAAACTATTTCTAATATAAAATGGAATGAGAGTATATTTAAAAACAGCATTGCATGCTGTGGTCCTTCCTTGTTTAGGCATCCCAGACTACAATGCTACTGGTTCCACAGTTAACTCCTTCTTGACACTGACTAGTAACTACATTAGAAGGATAAAACATTTTTTAAAACCAAAATAGCATGTGTTAGCCTGGAAAATTTTTTAATTATTGTCTAAAAACCACCTGTACATCAGATAGAACATGCTGGTTCTCCTTGTGATTTGTGAGCTACTTTCTTTAAAGGAGAAGATACAAACAGCTTTTTCAAGCACAGATTTAATAGTACACTGGTCATCATGCATGTGGTTACGTTGACCTTGGCCGGAACGTCAGCCACCTACCAAGCTGTTCTATTGCTCCCCCTTCTCAACAGGGCAGGAGGGGAAAGAAAATAAGATGAAAAAAAACTTGTCAGTCAAGGTAAAGGTAATTTAATAAAGCAAAAGCAAAAGCAAAAGCCATGCATAGAAGCACAAGAAAAAAAAAAAAAGACTTATTCTCTACTTCCCATAAGCAGGGCCTTCAGTCCCCATAGCAGTTGCTCTGGAAGACAAACATCATCATAATGGATGCTGCCTTCCTTCTCTCTCATAGCTTTTATTTCAGACATTATATGGTATGGAATATCCCTTTGGTCAGTTCGGGTTAGCTGTCCTCACTATGTCCCCTACCAAGACCTTGCCACTCCCAGCCTACTGGTAAGGGGGGGAATGTTGGAGATACAGCCTTGACACTGTGTGAGCACTGCTCAGCAGCAGCCAAAACACCCATGTGGCATCAACACCAACAGAATAGCTACCAATAGAAAGCACAGCAATATGAGGGCCGCTGTGGGGAAAACTCACTCTATCTCAGCAGACCAAATACAATGCAGAAGCAAAATGCTTGTGGGGAAAAGAAATGTAGCTGTAAGGTCCCCCTCTTTCAGAATTCAAGTTCCACTGTCAAGGAAATCGCCAATGACCCACGCATTAATGGACTCTGTCTCATTCCTCCAGCACTATCGGCCAGCGTGAAACTGCTTCCTCTGTTGCTAGGGAGCAATGAGCTCATTACAAGGCATCATCCACACCCTCCACAAGGATGCTGGCACATGTTTCCCATCTGGGGATACCTCCAACTGAAGCAACAGCACTGAAGTGCCTGCCAGTCTTCGGTCTCCCAGGGTGGAGTTGCCAATGCAGCAGGTGCTAACTTTAGCTCCACCTTCAATGTTTTAGGCTCTAGTCTTTGTGAGGCTGCCCAACACAACACACAAAGAGGTCAGAACAGCCTTCCACAGCTATTGGCATGGATACAACTTACTTTAAAGGCCAAATCTAGGCAAACATACTCTTCCTGAAATTTTGTCAGATAAGTGGCTTTCCTGACTAGAACAATGATTGCTACTATTCTAAAGTCTGTGTTAGAGGAGAATTCAGAAAAAAAAATGGAAAAGGGCTGGAGTGGGGGGGAATAATCTTTTCGGTCATTAGGGAGCACAAGATTTGGAGGCATTTACAGACGACATACAGAAACCTTGTAATCTCCAAGCTGTATACATTAAATCCCTGGAATGGATGTCAGCCGTGAACAATCTGGGTCACTTCAAAGTCTAAACATGCAACCTTAACACATTATTTCAGCTGTTTGTCTCATTAGCACTTCACAGATCTAATCACAATAAGAAGGGAAAAAAAAAATAATCTGTCAAGAAATAAGAAAGCCACCCTGCTTCCATATGCCAGGAAATTTATTAACTAACAACCTATCTGCATTACACAGAGATGGTATCTAATGATTTTCATGTACCTGTCATATGTCAAACTCCATCCAAGAATTCTTAGTGCCGGTGAATTAACAAGCACATAAGGGAATACAGCTGTAGATATGCATAGATAGCTATACACTCAAATCATTAGGCAACTCTAAAATACTTTTTTTTTTTTTAAACAATCACATAAAGAAACATAAAAAGGAATCAGAAGGAATGCAAATTGGGGTGATTCACTCATCAAATACATAGAACAACAGCTTTGTTTAGAGGGGACAGGTAAATGCAAAAGGTGTCAACGTTCCCTCTTACCTGAAGTTGAGATTAAATTCTTAAAAATTTAAGACCAAGATAAAAAAAATGCTCAACACTTATATATGAAATAATGTCACAGACACTCATATATCAGTTAAATGGATTTTAAAATAACCAATTAGTTTGAAACACAAATATGCACCTAGGTCCTTACCTGTCTCAACAATTTCTCAACAGCTGACATTACCATGAGTCCTCTCCATACAACCGGGGCAGTCTCTTCTATCAAGAAACCCATAGACATGCTGAAACAACCAAGCAAAAACTTAGAAGCTTTCCAGCACAATAACAAGTACATCTGTAAAGAAGCGTGATTTAAATTAAAACATATGCTCACCATGCGATTCCATAGTTCTTAAGGGGCCTCATTAGATTTTCTAAAACAGAAGCAAACAAGGGGTTTTTTTTGTGGGGGAGCTGGTTTTGGTTTGTTTTGTGTTTGCTTTTTTTTAAAAAAAAAAAAATAAGCTTACACAATTTTTTCCACTTTTAAGACCAGTTTTCCCTCTCTGTTCAAAGCATTTGTCTATTTTTCCCCCTTATCCCCTTGACATATGTATACCTCTATCTATTCTACCCAAGAATCTGGCCCCACTTTTTCTTAGGTTGTCACATTTTACTGATACTGTTCATCTTTTACCAGAATAACAATGCATTTGCCCACAAAATAATGCCACTTTGTGCTGCTGAAACCAAGACTTCATCTATTTGTATGAAATTCCCATGCTGCGCAGCATAAATCTCCTATTAGGTAACCACCTACTTCTGCCATACTTTGCTAAATGTGGAGTCTTTTGTATCAGAACAAAATCAAAGTCCTACAACACAACAGGATTTTGAATTTTTTTTAAACTACACTATTCACTGATCTCATGAATTAAAGGATTGCTCCCATTAACAAACAAATGTTTTGGGGAATTCTTCTCCTTGCATTAAGTCTGCTTTGGAACCTCAGAGGGGAGGTACCCAATAAAGCCACCCCTAGATTATGTTCTGTCAACAGTTCTGGGTAAGAAGTCCTAGATTTCTTCAGACTGGCAGAAGTCTGCAGGACTTCTAGAATTTCTGGAGGAACAAAAAATGCTTATTTGAATGTTGCAGAGATAATGCCTTGTCATATTCCATATTCCTACGCTTTCTAGTGTCAAGAAAAAAAGGAGGGGGGAGCAAGCTGAAACTAAACAAAAAACGCGTGCATTCAAAACAAAACCCTACAAGAGACAAAACCTCCTCTTTATAGTCTCCACCATCTAAATCCACACCTCATCTCAAAACGGTGTACACAAATGCACAAAAGAACAAAAGGAATTTTATTTGGCCAAGCTGGTTTATTTTAAGAGCATGCACAGGCAGGAACCAGCAGAAAATAGAAAGAATACTTTAAGCAATAAAAAACATATTGTAATACATATTTTGACAGAAATCTTTGATGCAGCCAAAGTAAAATATATAGAGATAGTAAAATAAAAACAATGTGGATATAATGCAGTGCATTCAAAGCTGAATTCCAAATTCAGACAAAATAACACCCTAGAGCATGTAAATTAAACGGCTAAACTCTACAGATGAAGGCTTTCAAGCAATCAAGTAAACGGGCATTCAAGCTATGTAATTTTGTAGAAGCATGGCTGAAAATAAATTGGATGTAGTTTTTCCAAGCCACAGTGTTTTGGTTTACAAATCAGAAAGAACAAAACAGGAAGCTAAGCAAATCACTTGCACGGCTACTGTGCTCAGGAACGGGTATGGAACTGCTACTGGAAAAGAGATGGGCTTGGACTGATGCACTGCCTCAGTGTAACACAGCTCTCCTCTACTTGTGCAGCTCTTCTCACATTTCTAGGAATCAGTCTTACTTCTCCCCCTTGCAGTAAGACAGTTTTGTGATGAAGAGGCTGATGACATTTAACTTCAGCCTAGAGCCATCTCTAGGCAGTGCTTTGGTGCCCTTGTAAACAACACATGTACCGCCACAAGTTATAATACTGTTAGATGTCTTGAGAAAATGACTACATATTTACCTATAATAGGATTTAAAAAAAAAAAAGAACAAAAAAGAAACGGGGGGAAAAAGTACCTGCAACACCACGTATTGTTGCAGATTCAAGGCCTGCTTCATTTTTACCACAAAATGGAAACCATTTTAAGAAAAAATGAAAATAAAAAGGGGAAGTCCATCCTTGACCACTCAGCACACAAGGACTGGGAACTGGAGGGTAAGATGAATAGAAAAGATGCATTTATTCTGAGAAAGTTCACCAAAATACCGTCACTTCTCAGTTTGATCCCATTGCTCTACAGTTTGTCCGTCAAATATCCAGAGACTAACATCTCAACATTCACTGCCTGTGAGGACAGTTTCTGCTGCACAGAGCCCAGGCACCCACACTCATCTCACAGAATGAACACATCTTCAGAGATCCCCCTTTCCTTCACCTCAGTGGGTAAAACAGGAAAGCTGTGATGAGTACACAAACACTGACCTCCCGAGCGGCCAAAGGGGCCTCTCTGTTGTTAAAACATGTGCACTGTTTATTTCTCAATGGTAGAGTTTCATTTTATGAAAACTGGATCTTATTTTCTTTGGTTTACAACAAGGACTATAAACTGCTCCAAGCAACAAGATTTAATCAAATTTATACAATGCAGACGAACAATTCACAACCTGCTGTATATTCTGGCTATAATGTTCTGCATATTCGCAAAGTAACACAAAATATTGCAGAGCACCCCACTGTTTGCCTACTGCTAAAAAGCATTCTTAAGCCTATCTCAAATCTAAAGTGCTTCAGTGGCCTCTGGTAATCACCCTTGTCTCATCAAAAAGCAACAGGCACTCCTCTTCCTTCTTCCTGGGTCTCATGAAGATTTTCTAAAATGTAACATGTAAAGAAGACTTAGCTTAATGAGATCTCGGTAACATTGCTAATTCCCATTGCTTTCAGAGTAGAGTTAACACTTCCGTCTCTGTTATCAGACACCTAGCATACAGCTCCAAAAATCCAACACCCAACAAAACAGATTTCTTAAAATTTCAACACACAGCAATACTATGCTACCTATAATAAGGGATCAATGAAATATATCTTTGTTTACAACTTTTCAGCAGGCTTGATTGCCCTAAATAAAAGGGTGCTGTGTTTTCTCTGGACATACAAAATCACATCAATAAGGTCAACAGAGCACCAATGAGACACCAATAAAATACATTTTCTGGTACAAGTAGGACACTAGACAAGGTAGACATAGGCTAATCCATGGCAGCATTACATTACAGCAGATTGCTGATCAAGAGTTCTATGACTGGTCTGAAGGCTGGGTTGTTATTCACATGGGGAAGAACAATATTAAAGTCATTAGGACGGATCTTCTGCATTTTGTAATTTATTACTTTAAATTTTTCCCCTGAAAAAAAACCAAGCCTTGCAGACTTTCCCAAGCAGGTAACTGAGTTACTGCTTTCTTTTTCCATAGACAGCCTGATACAGCCATTCAGTGGTGGCCATTTGTTAGTGGAGCACAGAAAGTATGGACAGAGCTATATATGCTCTGAGTTCGTGATGAGAACAGTGATAGTAACACAGAGATATTTTAGTTGTTGCTGAGCAGCAGTTGCACAGCAGTCAAGTCTAGTCTGCCTCTCTGCAGCCAGCAGGCTGGAGGTGCACAAAAAGCTGGGAGGAGACACAGCCAGGACAGCTGACCCCACCCAATCAGAGGGATATCCCATACCACACAGTGCCATGCTCAGCATGTAAAGCTGGGGAAGAAGGAGGAAGAGGAGCATGTTTGGAGTTAGACTGCTTGTCTTCCCATGGAACCATTAAATGTGATGGAGCCTTGCTTTCCTAGAGATGGCTGAATACCTTCCTGCCCATAGGAAGTACGGAACCAGTTCCTTATTTTGCCTTGATTATGCGTGCAGCTTTTGCTTTTCCTATTAAACTGTCTTTATCTCAACCCGTCAGTTTTTGCACTTTTCCGATTCTCTCTCCATAACGCTGCGGGTAGTGACTGAGCGGGTGCGCAGTGCTTAGCTGCTGGCTGGGGTTAAACCACAGGGCAACATTTCATTTCTTGGCTTAATTTTCAGAAGAGGTCCGTTGACTGATACTTTAGAGCAAGCAGTGGCTTACATTCAGTCTTATCACATCAGGCAAGAAAAGATCATTACTCCAGAAGATTGTGATGTTATGCTGCACCTCCTTAGGAGGCACCATGCTGTTTAAGAAAAGCGAAGGCAGCTTATAATTATTAAATATGAGTGTGGTAGATCATGCAACACCCTAGCAAAGCTATTTTGAGCTCACTGACTGAGCGAACACTAATGCAGAGGAGTTGCTCAGAGTGTTCAACAACTAAGTATTTGAATTAAGGGGTGGGCTGCTTTTTTCTTACCATTTCAAAGACACACACACAAAAAAAATACTGAAACATGAGATGAAAACACTGGAAGCTTAGATTTTCATTCCTGTCAAAGATTTCTTATTATGCCTAGCTATTTTGGAACTTGCCACTATAATGGAAGATCAGAGATCTCCTAGAATGATAACCAATTAACATGTTTCTGTGTATGTTAAATATTCCCTTTTGCATTTTGCACAATGTTTGTTTTCAAAAAAAATCCTAGTAGCGGAAGTCTGTCTGTCTGTCCTAATCAGATTTTGGCCATTGAGCAGGAAGGTGGTGCTTATTAGTTTTTTTAAGATTGGACATCAATAGCTAAATCCATCAAAAAGTAGAACAATTGTGCAGTTTTCCAGTCAAACACAGCCTGCTGACCTTTGCATGCAGATTTCCAAATGTCTGTGCTGGCAAACATGTCTCCATAGGTGGTGATGTTGGAGACATGTTTGCCAGCACAGACACCTCTGCAAGCTCTGAGCTATGTCTGAATGCATCTGTTTCCCCATTCTTAATTTTTATGCAAGCCCTATTTCTATACCACTCATGCACCCAAAATTAACATTTTTACCTAACAACATGCTTCTAAGATGGGGAATTATCATTTCATGTTACAGATGAGGGAATCAAGACCTGAACTGTGAAACTTGCTCTAGGTTATTCAAGAATCTTGTGGATTTGGAGACCTATGCTGTGTACCTGCAAGGTACTAACAGAGCCCTGGCTCCTCTTACAGCATCTCCAACACTGGAAAGTGTGTCATGCACAACTGATAAATACCTAGGAGATCTAACCATAGTTGAAGTTACATATTTTCCCTTGAATCTCCCAAATATATCTGAAAGAATTAAAATTTTAAAAAGCAAACCGAAGCACAAACTGTACAACAGAAACAGCTGTAGAAAGCTACACTACACATTGTCTGTAATACCTACACCTCAGGAACATTTTAGCATTTCATACCTAAGCGTTAAAGCAGCAGCTTTAAAAGTGTTGTTCTGAACAGGTCATAAGTTTAAGTAGTCCTTCATCTTTCATAGTACATTATTTAAATAAAATCCATACTGTAACTCCTCTGCATACATTTATCAAAATTTGAGCAAGCTGATACTTCTTCATAGTTTATACTTCAGACCCAGGGCATCTCTCCATTATACGCAGAGCCAGCATTCTATGTCAGAGCAGAAAGGATGCCGTCGCCAAAAGAAGGTTAGTCAGAGTCACAAATTTTAAATCACTACTTTAGCTGTAATCATTGTTTTAACTGCCTACACCAGAAGCCCAGAGTATTCTATGGCAAGTGACAGACTAATTGAGACTTCAAGCTTGATTTCACACTGTGTTATAACTTTATTTGCAGGATTGCCACAGAAGTACAGCAATTTGTATTTTAAGCCTGAAGTGCTCCACACAAGGAAGGCTGCATTTAGGTAACACTACCGGTGTTACCTAGCCATGAAGGTACCAAAAAAACTTAAACCAAAGCAAACTAGCAATGAGACTCAAAGAGCATTATTCAATGCTCACTTTTCAACCTTAAGAAACAAATAAATACATACAGAAACACTGCTTTTTCCAAAATATTTTCTTCTTGTATTTAGTCAGTCTACCAATCCTAGTGGTTTTCCACTTTTATTCCTCCTGACAGACTGCAGAGGAAACAAAGTTTTTTAAAAGCTTTTTCATTAATGGTACTGTTTTGCAGGTATGACATCATCAGTTCTACCTAAAAGCAAAAGAACTAATTGCTTGCTTGGAAGACTGTACTTCAGAAACAAGTCTAGCACTAGCAAACAAGCACAGTGATTTAGCCATATCTGTGTTATATTTTAAAGTATTGCTGACTTGTTAGAACTGGAATAAAAACACAGGACTAGTTTTAAGTATCTTGCCACTACCTTCCATCATAGGCGTTTCCCCCTGCAAAATAACCCACATTTTGAGAAGCCCTCAGATCCCCATGGAGCCAAATAAGTTTATTTATAGCAGATCAAAAGCTTTATTAGACTAATTTGGGCGGGCTCTTCTAGTTCATTATACCCACGGGGAAAGAAAGAAACTAATAAAATGTTCAGTTCAAGGCTTCCATCCTGACGTGCCAAACCCCTGGGAAGGCTCACGTTTTCTAAAGCACTGACTTACTCCTGTGGGAGGGGACCTGACTGGGTCTGTCACACACCAGTGTCACAGACAAGAGCAACACATAACCAGAAGAGCAGGAACCCAATGGGGCAGCCATTCCCTACACATTTACCTTCCATTCAAGATCTAGCTTGATAAAGCATTCAAGTTAACTAAGGACTTTCACTGCTCTCAAATCAAAGCTACGGAACTCAATACATTTGAGTTGGTTGACTCTTTTGGGTTTAAGTATTGTAATCAAGACCTGAAAAGAAGAATTGCAAGTGAAAATACGTGAAAGAAAAAACTGTTCAAAGGGCTACATGTAATTTAAAAAAAATAATACTACTAAAGCACCTGGACACATTAATGACAGATGAAAACTACATGAAAACTACAGTAAACTTGTCGATTCTCCACTTTAAGAAAACATGTTTCTGTTTATGTTAAATATTCCCTTTTGCATTTTGCACAAATCCCTTTATGCATCATACTATGATTTTATTCTTATTTCGTCACTTGCAAAGTGAAGTTCTATGTACTCTACAAGATTATGATCATCAACTAAAGCAAAGAGATATTAGCTTTTAAACTCTGACTGTCACTTTTAGACTCTTGTCATTATAGGGCAAGGATTAAAATACCATTTTTAATGTTTCTGTTTTCTGCTTCATCTCTTTATTCTGAAAAGCCACTCCACCGTACTGCAGAGGAGGGGAAGGAAAGAGGGAAAATACAACAAGAAACTCGCAGAGAAGAAAGCATGAAAGTGAAACTGAGAGGTAAAAATATTGAAAAAATTCAGAATTAGTTACATTTCTTTAATTTTACTTCTAGCAGAGAAGAGGGATGGAAAGTTATTCCTCCAAAGTAATCAAAAAGGTAAATATATATATATATATTTACTTTTGTATGCACAATGAAAAGCATATCTATCATGCTACTATAATAAAACCATTTTGCAATTTAATTCCAATATGTATAGAAGTTGAGCGAGACATACCATTTGTATCTCTAAGAGTAAACTTTATAACGTAATGAATATTTGCTAGATATAATCCATATCAAAACATTTATAATTACCGCACTACAGGATTAACAACATGAAGAGTAATGCACTTCTACTTTCAGGCACTTTAAATGTATTTTTTTTCAGGTTACAGTGTTTCAGTCATTAATACTGCAATAGCATTTAGTAAAATTTGACTTGCTATTTACTAAAAAGAAACCGCTCTCAGAAAGAGACTTTAACTACTACCCTACATTTCTCATCTTAGACTCTTTTGCCTTAGTTTTTCTGTAAGTATGAATAAGTGTATAATGAAGAATAAAATTTTAATAAATTAACTGTCTAGAGGTTGGGGAGCTTTATTTTTTTAAACAGCAGCTAACAACTGCATGCCTATAAATAATTCCTTGCAAAGTTAGGTATCATCTACCTCTCCTCCCTTCCAAGTAAAGGTCATCAATTTTTTTCCACAAGTGAACTCAATGGCTGAATTAATCCTATTTGAGGTTAATTGTTACAGGCTTGAGGGCAATAGTCAAGATCCAGAATAAAATATTTAATGTTTGAGTATTCTTTTCATTTTCAGCTACCTCATTACATATCATAGAGCCTGCAAAATATAAGCCACACCTAACTGCAACATTCTGAATCGCTTTTTTTTTTCCCCATGTAAAACACCAAGGACAACTGCAGTCAAGCAGATAACCTGGGATAAGACATCACCGAAAATAAAACACACAGTTTCAGTTCAGAGTTCCTTCAAAACAGAATCAGTAAAGCGTATTATTACACTATATACAATCTAAAAATCACTTGTTCACAGATCAAGAAGTAATGGCGGTAGCAAATCTGATTTTTTTTAAAGAATCAAAATTAGATTTTTATTTAAATTAATCGTGATGCGGTTCCACTGGGAAAGCATGATAATGACAACTCTGAGAATACAAGCTGTATCTTTAAAATTAAACCTTTATGTAAGATCAAGAATTTCTTCATGGTTACCTCAATAACTACCCTAGCTGTGTAACATTTTCTCTATTTAGCTCGTCCTTTCTAAATTTTCTATTTGTAACCCTTAAATGGAAACACCACTATCCCTTGATACAGGTATTTCCAGCAGACATCTTTAAAAACTTACAACAGATTCAATTTTAAGTTATCACTTTGTGGTACAAGACTCTGTTATCATCACAGACTAAAGAGTAGCAGACTCTGTCCCAGTGAAAAAATGCAAGTGTCCACTTGTGACTTTAGATTTTTACCAGTAATTTAATTTCTATAGCTCCTGCAATATTATTAGTCTCAATGGGGCTGGACACAATTACTGTTTGCTTCCTCTTAGAAAATACTTTCTCTCCCAAATTTTGAAAACAGATGCCCACTACTGATCTTTTGAATATAGTATTTTATTAAGAAGTAAAAAAGACACAGAAGATATCAGAAAAAGGTAACAAAGGTTTGAAATATTAAGAGGACTGACCTGTCAGAAAGAAAAAAAAGTCCACCAAAACCTTCAGGTTAATATAAATTAAGTGAAGAAAAGTTATGTTTATCTGGAAAAATGGCAATATCTTTTTGGCAACATAATGGCTTTTACTTTCTTCCAACTAGTTTAAATAGTAGATTTAAAACAAAACAAACAAACAAAAAAATCAAAACAAAAAAAAAATCACAGAAACTGAGTGGTTTACTAAGCGAGAAAACGGCTGTTTAAGTAAATTATTTGAGGAAAGAAGTAATGCTTTTGTTGCTTTTGTTATAAGCATTGCCCTGTGTATATACTCTAGCTGATGTTAATATTTATTCCAGGGTTAGATAATCCTCCATTAGTTAATTAAGTTCAGTTGTGAACTTATTAACCAGCATTTCCCTGACCATTTAGTTAAAGTATTTTGAATGATACCCCATTAAATGTTAGCAGACTTTCCAATGTACTGCAGTTTGCAAAATTAAATTAGAGGAGTATCTCCTATTTATACAGATTCTCTCCTCACTAAGAAGTCCTAATTCATTTTGAAAACTTAAATTATAGCATAACTATAATAATTTCTATTCAGAAGTGATAATTGCTGCACGGATTTACTCTGTGTGGTACCGCGCATCTCTAATCCCCTTTGAACTGCTACATGCAAGAAAAGAAATAGAAATCAAAGAGTGAGAGAATGCTCAGAATCTCCCTGGATTACTCCACAGATTCATTTTCAAATCCAGGCCTCACACTGAAGACAGCAGTAGACTTTAAACACAATTTTTTGACTGCTATGTTATTAAAATATTTTTATTGACTTTTTGTTATGTATACCTTGTTAATGCACACCTTGAACACAGAACTGCTGCCCAATTGCTGTAACAATGTGTTCAGAATTTATGTTTTCTTCTTGAAAATGTCATAATAAATTTGAAAATAAAATTGAAAATAAACTTAATTATACCAAAATACAAGGGTAATACATATTTATATACACATACATGTATATTACACCTATATGTACACACTGTATATATACACTAATAATGGATCGCCTCCTTTCAAGCTTATCCTATCTATCACTCATCCCCTCTGTGGCACACCAATGACTGGCCCACGCTCAACCCTGTACAAAGAAGACAGCATGAAGAATCACTTCCACTTACTTGGTGTTAATTCTGGGTTTCCTTTTAAGTTCATCATCTTTGGAATTGAAGGTCCATATATGTCTGCATCAAGTAAACCGACTTCTTTTGTCTGCATAAGGAACAAGAAAAGAAGGATGTCAAAATGTCTGTTTTCTTTTACAAAGTACTAGTTGAACAATATTTCAAAACTGCCCATAGAAATAAAAATATTATTTTAAACATAATTTTATATTTATAAAACGTTTGTGGTTTATGTCTAAAATATTGAGACATAAGTTATCACTGTTTTCTTTCTCCCTAAATTGCAACTGAAGCATGAAATATAACAGTGTCTCTACAAGCTCAGCCAGATGTCTTCACGAAATCTAGAATCTCAATACATAGAATCCACACTTTTACATTTTCTTACAATGTAGACCACAGACTTTAACAAACATTATAAGCAATGTTCTCTCTAACCAACATACATATATGCAGAAATAGTATTTTAATCTTTTTTAAAAGGTATAAAATTTTATTTGATAAAAAACCAAGCAATATTTGTAAATTTATTTGAATGAATGCATATTTGTAATCCACTACTGAGGCAACAAACTTTAAAAAATTATTTCAACTGTGTAGTCTAGACTTAAAAGATTCAATTCTATATGCTTTATTTATAGCTATACATACATGTTTTGTGGAAATTGAACTACTTTTCCTACAGATGGCAAGACACACTACCAATTACCAAATTCTGTAAATTACATAGTAAAGAGCAAGCCCTTTAAAGTGCTGAACATCAAGTTTCTTTAATATAAAAAGCTAACTGTATTCAAGATTTGCAAAATCGCAAGCAAGAATGTTTAAAGGCTTATTTGATAGGTTAAGGCAGGAATGGGAGCTCCCCCAACAATGTGGACTCAGACTCACTGTTAGCATTTCAAAATGTGTACTTGATTTTTTGGATGAAGCTTTCATAATTTGGTACTTTTAATGCAAGCGTATACCATCTCTACCCTTGAACAGGATGTCTTAACACACAGGATAGTCTGTGGCATCACAATCAGTTAGCTTAATGTTTTGGGGTTTTTTTTAAACAGTAATGCACCTGGACTAATATGTTTGGCTGGGATAGAGTTAATTTTCTTCATAGAAGTGAGAATGTGGCTCTGTTTTGGATTTGTGCTGGAAACAGTGTTGATAACACAGCGATGCTTGTAATGGCTGAGCAGCGCTTGCACAGATTCAGGGCCTTTTCTGCCTCTCACACTGTGCCACCAGCAAGCAGGCTGGGGGAGAAGCTGGGAGGAGACACAGCAAGGACAAACACTGACCCCAACTAGCCAAAGGGCTATTCCATACCATGTGATGGCATGATCAGCACAATAAAGCTGGGGGAAGGAGGAGGAAGAGGGGGTACAATTGGAGTTACGGCATTTGTCTTCCTAAATCACTATTATGTATAATGGAGCCCTGCTTTCCTGGAGAAGACCTTATTTCTCTCTACAGCTACTGAAAGGAGATTGTAGAGTTGGAGGTTGGTCTCTTCTCCCGGATAACTGATAGGACAGGAAGAAATTGCCTCATGTTGCATCAGGAGAAGTTTAGATCTGATAGCAGAAAAAATTCCTTCACTGAAAGGATTATCAACCACTGAAGCAGGCTGCCCAGGGAAATGGTTGAGTCACCATCCCTGGAGGTATTCAAGAGATGGGCAGAGAGGATGCTGAGGGACATGGTTTACCAGTGGCTTGGGCAGTGTTAGTTTGATGGTTGGATTCGATGATCTTAAAGGTCTCTTCCAACCTAGACAATTCTATGATTCTATGACTGAACCGAATTCCTGCTGATGGGAAGTAGGGAATTAATTCCTTATTTTACTTTGCTTACATGCACAGCTTTTGCTTTACCTAAGAAACTGTCTTCATCTCAACATACATGGTTTCTCACTTCTACCCTTCAGACTCTCTCACCCATCCTGGGGCAGGGGGAGAAATCAGCAAGTGGCTATTGGGTGCTTAGGTGTTGGCTGGGGTTAAACCACAATTAAAAATGTAGGTATTCAGCCTATGTACTTCCAAATAAATATGAATTTCAATTAAGATAAAGAAACTAACTGATAGAAGCCTAGACACCCAAGAAGTAAGACTTACCCCTTTTACAAGATACATAATAATTTGAGTTTGGGGAGTTGTTTTTATGTGGGGGTTATTTTCTTTTTTTTTTTTTTCCTTTTTCTAAGCTGTTGATATTGAAACCTGGAGACATCCTTAACTGCTGAACAATTTAGTGCTGAATTTACCTAATATAAGCCAAATGCATCTTAAATTTTACAACTAAGATATAAAAAAAATGCATTACTGTATATGATCTACTATGTACTCTGAAAAATAAAATTTTACTGTAAAAATCAAGCAGATTTGGATTGTTATTCAATATACTTTTTTATTAAAAAGCATCTGTAATTACATGGATTATTAAATTCAGATTTTTTTAATATTTCTTTCTTTGTAACATCTTGTGCAAGCTATTACAAAAAAAGTTCAGGAGTTACTCTGACAAATTATTCTATTTATTGTCTATATACTGAAAGCTGCAATTTCAAAAAGACTAAAAAGACTGAAAAGACACGTTTTTTATGCTCGATTTCAAAGACATCAACAACAATATTAGAGCTTCTTTGTTCTTGTACAAAATGCATATTTTAACAGATTAGAAAGATTCATGACTTGGTCCCTTTGTCTGTGTCAGCAGCTAATCAAACCCATCAAAACATCATCTCAGGGCTCTGCCACCTAATTCTTCTCAAATGAAAATAAATATTTGCAGAAAAAGCTATATAACATTTTAAACCTGACTGATTTAAAACTAAACTAAGCCTTTACCTCAACTTTCTGAGGGTTGCCCTCCAACAAGGGCTGTGACTACACACTGTCTGCCTAACTACAATGATCTTAACAACTCACTGCAGTTTTGTTTTCAGCCTAAAGGGACTGAAGATTTAGGATGATCTAAATTAATTAGATTGACTTCATGACCTCCTGGGCATAGTCAGATCTTCGCTACCACAGGCCACTTATTCCTAGGAGTCAGCAGTAATGTATCTACAAGCGTACTGCATTTCCTGAAATGAAGAATAAATGCATGTACACTGGAAAAACACCCCTCAAATACCTAGGAGGATGTGGCAAATTCAGCAACTACTCCAAATAACAGAACTAATCTTTGTTTCAAGCTAATACAATAGACCTGACAGATTCTGAAAACAATTTACACACTTCCACTAAAGTAAGAAAGATGCCCATTTCCAAGATGCACTGCTTTCGTTTGTGGATATAGTTCAATAAATGTTTGTCTTCTAACAGCAAAATAATTAACAGATCTTTCAGTTTCTACAACTCATGTCAATGAAAGCACAAGCGTTCCTGTAAGCGTGCTGCTTTCTACAGGATTATAGAAGAAAGGTCTTTTAGAAAATCTTTAAATCGGTGGCGGAAGCTAACTAAAGATAAGCTAAGATAGGTTTTTTCCTCCACCAAACAATTCAACATTAGGTAAAAAGACTTCATCCTGCTTAAGAGTAGCAGCTTATACAGAAAGCAGTGACCCAATAACCTAACATTTCAAGTTCTGTTTCTCCCAACTATCCCTGCATTTGCAGCACATAAGCATCCCTAGAACACTAATAACAACCCTTTACTCAAGGTTTAGTGTACCTTGGAAAATCATTGTGGTAGCTACCAAGGGATTTTTTAAGACAGGCACAGCACAGTCCAGATCATCTCTTCCAACACTTACAATGTTTTGTATCCCCGAGAGAAAAAGTAACTTGCACACATTTGGATGCTACCACATGAAACTGTTAACTAGTAATCAGAATTACCAATGCCAGGTACTTCTCATGCTGAGTGAAGTTTAATCCAGATGCATGAGTTAAAAAAAAAAAAAAAAAAAAAACAACAATCTAAATTTTAGTACATTGTTGTTTCAACCCTTACAACCCACACCTCACATAAATTAGCACATCTTTTAAAGTACTGCTGTATTAAAACAAATCCTAAAAAACCATGCATAACATCAGACAAGTCAAAAAAGAGTATCTGGGCAGAAAGAACAGATTATAGGGGATCATAAGCAGGACAAGGAAGGCAACTTGAGAAAGGGAAAAAATAAAAAAGCTCTTAAGGTCCTCTGACATTATTTCATATGCATATACCTCTAATACCAATGCTGAGCCTTTTTTTTTTTTTCTTAAGTAATACTAGGGTTATACAGACAGAAATGCAGCACTCAAAGCACATCCAAGCAAAGTCAAAGTCCCCCTGCTTCTACGTGTTTTTCAGAGCCCAGCACACACCACTGCCACAGCCAACCTCAGAACTCTACGGGAAAAGGATTCAGGTAACCCAACTGCAACATCTTCTTAAGGCTGTATTTGCTTCTTACAAAAATATTTTTATCCCATTTTAACAAAGAGCATTCTGTTTCTCCAGCTAGGATAGATGGGAACCAAGTTCAGAAGAACTGTTCTTAACATTTGTCCTTTCCTTCCACTTGCCCAGCTGAGGAAGAAAGTCTGAATCAGTCTTCAAGCTTACTACGTTTGGAAAATACTTTCTAAAGACCTCTATTTTTTTGTTGCCTTACTGCAAGTTCTGAACAGCTTAAACTCTTGACACGTAACTGACAAAATAACCGTTCCCACGTGATTTATTCATGCTTTCTCATATCACTGGACATATGGCAAGCTACTTTGAAAAAATATACTAAACTAACACATGCAGAATTACCAACCTCTTCATACAGAGTAAGATCCTTACCAGTATCATCAGGCAGAGAGAACACAAAATTAGAAATAAATACATTGTCAGCATATGAAAACACAAGAGTATTCTCTCGCTCTGTTCAGCAAAAAAAGCATACTTTAACACTCACAGATGTTCACAATGTTCACATTTACTTTCTTATCAATGCATTTTAGGTTTCTCCCCTCTGTAGCTGAACATTCTCTCTCATTGGCTAACCACTGCTCAGATTTGCTCTTTCTGCAGTACTGGTTGCAGGTGTCTTGTGGAGCTCAAGATGACCAAAAAAAAAAAAAATCAGGATAAAGGACTGCAGTAAATAATTAAAACTTCTCTTCATCTTCTGCTTTTACATCATTGACTACATCATCCTTTTTACTTCACCGTTATTAGTCTTCTGAACAAGATATTAATTGGCCCAATTAGACCTCTCTGAAGATTTGTGACAAATATTGAGCATAAGGTACATCTATATAATCACTACATCTCTTACTGCAATACAAATACCATAAAATTTTCATTCTGATTTAGAAACTTCTTTCCCTACAACAAGATATGAAAACAAGTTTTCACAGTCACCAAGTATAGGTTCCAAATTCACAAGAAAACCAAATGCTACATCAACAGATACAGAAGACATTATTGGATATATTCCTGGAAGGTGAGAATCCTACCTCTTCATTTTGTACAAACTACAAGTGGAGAAAACCTTACTAAAAAGATCCTTTCCTTTAACTTCTCTGGCAAGCTTCTCAATGTAATTAAAGTTCAGTTTAGCCTTTGAACTCGGCCACTGACTTGTGAGCGATAGAGATTTGCAAGATAGCTGTATTCTGAATTAATAATTTTCAAGCTCTGAACTTATTTGTAATAAATCCTTTTTGGGGAAAAAATAAAATAAAGTTGCTGAAGATCTACTAGACACATTCCTTCTATATACTGGCAGAGAAAGATCTTGTAGAAAACCAGTTTGCCTCCTTTGCTTTTCCTTATGCAGATTCAAAACTATTCAATTGTTATTACATTTGTTCCCTTAGGCAGGTGAGTTTTACTACAAACAGCCCCTTTACAGATGACATAGGTCCATGCTAATGACAAAATGATCCATATTTTTCCTCCTGTGAGCTATTTTAGCAGATACTTAACAGCTGTTTAGTCTCTCAGATATACCTTCTTTACGTAGGTTGCCTCTTTTTTTGTCTTTCAGGTAATATTGGCTATGAAATCAATTACATTTTCCAGTAATACACTTTTCAACCAAATGCAACTAGTTCCATTCACATATCACAGAGGACCCCTCCAGGCACACTTCTGTGTTCAGTGGAGAACCTGGTGACATTCATTGATTTCTTTCAAGTTGCCAAATGTTTTACTGAGGCCTGATAAAAGACTTCATTCCAACAGAGAGAAAGAAGGGGGGAAAAAAAAGCAAGCTCACAAAGAGCTACTATAAATAGCTGTTAATCAACATAGTCTACGTTACTGCTAAATATCCAGAGACTCTTCGACAGCATTAATTTAATTTTTTCTCATCTTCTCAGAGACTTTTTTCCATTCTTGGTAGGGCATATATATCCCCATTGGATATTAGCAGATGATACTTCACTTTGAAGTAAACTCTGCAGACCACCAGAATTCCCAGGTGTTCAGCCTGGGAGGGATGGAGACACAGGTTAATGAGCTGTCATCATTCTACACAGCGAAGGATTCCCTACATAGGAAGCACTCGCAACATTCAGCAGCTGCAGTCCATTCCAACGACAGAAATTCCAGCTTTCCTAAGTGAAGGTGCCAGTTATTTTTAAAGCTGTTGCTCTTAATCCAATACCAGGACTCTCAATTTAGCCTTTTAATGTCATTATAGACTTAGAGCTAATCCCAAACCACAAGTAGCAACACACAGGACAAATGGGAACTTAAAATCAGGATAGGCTCTGGATTCCTCGTTTGACATACTGACACACTGAATAGCCATCTTTTAATCCCTAGTTCTCTAACTCTCTCAGCTGCACACTATTTAAGTGCCTAGCCATAAATTGGATTAAAGCCAAAAAAGTACCACTGCAGTATTCTGACTCTCTCAATGACCTGAATATTCAGGATGCATGTAAGCAACTCTACATGTAAACACTTTTAAAAAAAAAAAAAAGGAAATATTTTTATTTTCCTCAAACTAAGCATATAGCCATTTGATTAAAATGGAAGACTTTAAGTGGCCTATGTTTAAAAATATTTTTAATTTCACTCCTTAATTGAAAAGCACTAAGACTTTTAAAGCTTTATTCTCTCATTTTCTCAGCTGATACAGGAGCTGATCTGTCATTGCAAGATAAACAAAATCAATTCTAACTGGCATCTCCAGCTTTATTGATATTTTTAGCATTAAGGTACAAGCATGAACACCTTATCTATAGCAATTAAAGTCTTCCAATTCCCTAAGCAACAAAGGTAAAGATGCCTAGAAATCAAACCCCAATAACTAGAAAAGCTGCACAGGAGGACAAAAGAGGTCAAAACTTGCCTTCATGCTATAATTATTCAGTAAAAGAGCCTGTTATTGCCTAAATTCTTCTAGATTCTCCCTACATGGATTTTTTTTTTTTCATTAGCAGAAAAAAAATGTATATACATTGTGAAGTCATCTATTAATGCAGCAGTCAAATATTATGTTATCCAGTAGACAAAGAGTTTAATTACAGGAGCCAAATATTTGAGGGGCAGGGGAGAAGGGGGGGTTGTAATGTGAAGAAAATAGGCTGGGTGGATTCTGAGTAGTTTTAAAATTAATGTGTGTTCTTTGATTAAATACACATTTTGAAATAATTACAACTAATTGTATTATCACAGAAGTGAATTCACATGAAGACTGCTCATGACACCATTTCTATAAATTCCGTAACTTATTATGTATTTGTGAGGAACCTCTTACTTGCGCATGCGTGTAATAGGCAGATACCTACACAACTTCGCTGCCTTTTAAAA
>VZRU01009771.1:87580-97905 GCA_013398155.1 Pedionomus torquatus | reverse complement strand
TCCCTTAGCTAATCATCAGCTTTCTCCAGCGTCAGTGACACGACGAGGCGGTGAGCCTGGTCCCCGGCTGCCCGGGGGGAGCTGCGGCGCAGGGGGATCAGCCCCGCTCCGCTCCGCGCTCTGCTCCGCGCCCCCTGCCGGCCGCTACCGCACATAAACTCGGACGGGCGCACATTTCAAATACGACGTTGCTCAGCAACCAGCGGGTTTTGCTTGGGGAAACAAAGACCGCTCCCCACGATAAAAAACAGCTTCGATGCATTTCAAGTTTCTGGTCCTGGCCTGCGTGACCCAGTCACAGAATCACAGAACGGTCTGGGCTGGAAGGGACCTTGAAGATCACCCAGTTCCACCCCCCCTGCCGTGGGCAGGGACACCTCCCACCAGACCCACCAGGTCGCTCCGAGCCCCATCTACCCTGGCCTTGAACACTTCCAGGGACGAGGCATCCACAGCTTCCCTGGGCAACCTGTTCCAGTGCCTCACCACCCTCACAGGAAAGAATTTCTTCCTGATATCTAACCTGAATCTCCCCTTTTTCAGCCTCATCCTATCGCTATGCTCCCTGAGAGTCCCTCCCCATCTCCCCTGTAGGCGCCTGACACAGAGTTATGCCAACAGTTAAAACTGATGCTTTAACCACGTTCCCCAACTACTGCAGGCAGAAGCCCCTTGCCTATGCCTACATCCTGACTTGCTCCATATGGCTTTACCTCTCACTCCTCTGCCCTTCACAACACAAAAGCTATTTCGTCCCACAGTGAAAAAAAAAATGTAAATCTTCCTGGAAAAAAAAAGGAGAGTCAAAGGAAATCTGACTGGGGAGCTTGCCTTCCAGTGACAGCACAAGCACGCAGCCTCCCAACTGGAGCTGTGCCATCCTTAGTCATGCACAGCTGGTGTTTGCTCACTAAAATACTCTGTTCATAAACAAGCAATCTCTATCCTATTATTGGTGCCATCTATTAATTCAACTTGTTTCTACTATAATAAATCGTCTCTGGCCGGGCAGCTTTCATAAATAGTCATTCTAGTCTCAATATGAATCGTCCTGGCACAAAACCCAAAAATTCTTCCCAAGTGCTCCTAGGGGAACACAACTGACTGCTGGTACATCAAAAGAATGAAAAGAATCAGCTGTCAAACTAAGCAAGCAATTAAAAATAGCACACAAGGGTAAAACTTTATTTCTTAACACAAAAAGATCCGCTGTATAGATTTATAGGCCTCGGTACAGGCATAAGAGCTTATACAATTCTTAACTAATCCATCTACAACAGGTAACCTGGGGTACCCAAAGCCTAATATTCAGGAGAGGGATAAGAGGCTGCCCTGCTTGTTTCCCTGGCTAGGCATCAAAAAAAAAAAAAAAAAATAACCCCAAAAAAAAACCAAAAAAAAAACCCAATCTTGTCTTGGANAAAAAAAAAATCAACCCAAAAGAAAACTCAAAAAAAAACCCTATGCTGTCTTGGATGTGGTATCTAGGCACCTAAGTGAAATCCTGTCTTCAATTATTTACTCCGTAACCATGAGGTAAAAATATGCCAAACAGACTGAGGACCAGCATGCATGACTTGAACTCCTCAGTTCTGATCCCAGCTCTGCCAACAACACAGCGCGCCAGTGACTATCTCCAAGGCCCCGACGATGCCTTAATACTTCAGATCACCACTATAATAACTGAAAAAGTTTCCATATTTTAGAGAAAACAACCAACCTACCTATAGAAACAGTGGGTTTCGGTTTTAACTATAGAAAATAGACTTCTAAGAGAAGATGGAAGGAAGCTCTCTTAAAAAGAGGCTAAACAGGACTTGAACAGGACTAAAAATTCCTTTATGCTTGGACTGTTAATCTTCAGTCTCAAACAACAATACGATGTCACAGCTGTTACTGAAAGCAGCAAGAACCTACTCTAATCCAATCTCCTCTGAAAGCATCTTCCACAGAATCTCCCTTAGCAGAAAACAGTTGTTCTCAATAGCCTGTGACCTGTATTATCTTAGAAAAAGAATACTTGAAAGATTAGAAGACAACATTATTTTTTAAATCATTTAGCTCCAGTACACTACTTGCTTTGAAAATCCAGTTACAAACATTGAACTTGTAACAGAAACAGACTGTATGTAATAAAGGGAGCACAGACCTTTATTGTCATGGTGACCTATCTTTCTTTGCAAGTCCTTTCTTTCCTCCTTTAAATAGTGCATCAAGTCCAAGCATCAGTTTCTGGAAACCTGAATTTTGTTTATACGGGGCATAAGGACTGTAATGAAGTTGCAGGAGGGTGCTGATGCTCAGATCATTACTGCTCCCAAAGAAAGAGAAAGATTTACAATAGCAATGAAGGGTAGCCATGGGAAGGTGAGGCCCAATCGGTAGTTATTAAAAGTAAAATGATGAGGTCCGTTGCTGTGTATCTGAGGTGAAAAATGTCCACTATAAACTTCAGCAGCAGGCACCAATGCACCCTGGAAAAAAAATCTTCCTTATTTATTTCACCATAACAAAACTGAACATTGCATTAATCCCTACAAATCAGAGCAGTGGACACTCCCAGCCTGGATCAAGGTCCCAAAGATACTCATTTCAAAACCTTGACTCACAAAACTAGTGAAATGAAATTGATGGGAGTACACAAATGAACACACTAGCAAACTCAAAGATTAAACATATACATATCTTAAATATCTATATATACACACTAATGCATGAATAAACAATATAGAGTTTTTGTTGAATCCACCTTAATTTCTTATTTTCTAATCTGTAACTACATCAATGCACAATTTCACCATGGCAGCAGCTTGCTAAATTGTGACCATCAGTTAATGCAAGTCACAGCTATTTCATTAATTTCATCTGCTCTTCGTTGATGAACATCCACCAGAGGCTGGCCTTCCATTTTATACCACCACCTGTTTAACATCAGAAATTACTAGGGCATGCTTAGCTTTCTTGGCTCGTTTTCATTTAATTATTTCTCAATAATTCTCTCCCCGATTTTCCAAATAGCCCCAGCAACAACCTCTTCAATCATTCTGAACTACTGTCTCTCTTAGTTGTGTGCTTTACAAGTGTTTTAATGGGCTACTGAAGTGGTGTAACACATTACTATGTTTAAAGCCAGATGTTTAACTTCTAACAAAGGGCATAATCCCAAAGTTTTTGCCTGTCAGAATTAGTAAGAAATGCTTTATCTAAATATAAATTTAAACAATGCATAAAACCACACATTTGAAAAGTATCAGGCATAATTCTAAAAAGACTTAAGCTGGTACAGAAAGTTATATGCAATTGGCATGGTCTCCATGGAGCTAGTCAATGACCACGCCACAACACAGACCACACAGCAGGATCACATTCATTTTGTAAAAGTATTATAGCAAACACCATGTTTTAAAGTTAATTAGAAGGAAGCGTTCAAGCAGTTGTGCTTTTCAAGATGACAGATTTTTCTCTGAAATCAAATTACTCCAGCAGCCTATTTAAAACAGAATTAAAAACTGTGAAATACCAAGATCAGATGCCATTACAAACAGTAAATTTTTCATGTAACAGCTTTAAACCCTGTCTTATCAAGTATGACTGAGTTAATAGTAATTTTTTCAATCTTTTAGAAAAAAATTCCTACAGGAAGTATGTAGACTGCATGTAAACTTCACTCCTTCTACCTGTTCTTTTCTTTTACAAGAAAAAGATGCTACGTTTACCAGATTAAAGTACTTGAGGATACTTTGTATTTAATTAATGTTTTATGAGTACAAAACCTGCACTATACACCCCTACACGGGAAGTGAAGCTTGCTTCTGAGCTTACCTCTGTGACAATACACGTGCACAATGGAACGACTCCCAGTTCCCAGCAGGTAGACATAACAAAGACCTGCTGTCTTTACACTGGAATGGTTCCCACGGCCTATTTATAGTCCAAGTAACAGTTCAAGTAATACCAAACTGGGCAATGATATTTTGCCACTCAAAAAATCTACTTCCAAGCTTTAGGGGAGATGCGTAGCTCCATTTTTTCCTCCGCTGTTTATATATATCAAGCATTTTTACACTTGATAAAAAAGTAAACCTTTAGAGCCATTAAGAAAAGTGGTTTGAACATCATCCAGCAGTTAGTTATATTTTTTTTCCCAAGTCAGGGCTCTTAAGTGATAGAATTTAATTACTTATTACATTTCTACAACCTGCACAAACATCCGCTACATGTCTACACACCTTGCAGAATTAAAGTTGAACACAGACACACAAGGGAAAGGGCACGGTCAAACCCAGATGACAGCTACTAAGTTACTCAGGGTACTGATAATGTATAAACAAGTTAATATAAACTCAGAATTCCATGAAAAACAAATAAAGAAATTAACTGTCAGAGTAAATATTTAGATTGAATGTATGTGACTACTCCAGCAGTAACCATTTTATTTATGATTCACACACTTGTTTCACATTAAGGCTGATAATTAGATGTTCACCTACCGAATCATTTGCTGCTAGGGCGAGGGCTACATTTACTGCAAGAAAGAGGAAGAAAAAAAAAAACACCATTAAGTATCAGAAAACTTAATTCCTAAATATTCAGAATGTAATTATTCCTAATAAGAGAAAACTTAACATGAATACATCACAGTTACTTAATAATTGGATTCATCATCTTGGTACGCAGCTTCTTACACTTCTATGGTACTACTAGTTTAAGTGGCAGCAGCACCCATCTTTCAGTCCCTAACAGGCTACCAAACTCAATCTAATCTGCAAAAACTTGCAGGCTGTAAGTTTCTAAAGGAAACTACAAAATAAAAATGCAATCTAAGTATTTTGCCAAAAGATAACATTAAGAAAAAAGTTTTGAGATGCCCACTTGACTTTTGAAAAGCGGACACTCTATTACAAAACTAAAATAATCCTACCATAGGTAACCTTCCCCACAGTCTGTAGTGAAGTTTATTAAAAATTGAGATTAGGTAAGTATTGACCTAAATTCTTAAACTACAGTGACCAGAAAGACGTTCATACCCCTTCTTTTGATTTCATGTGATACATTAAACACAGATATTTATCTGGAAGAGGGTGCAACACATGCTTTTTGCTCAATTTTTGTCAGAAGACAGTCTCATCTACCCTGAAAGCATCTGGAACAACTAAAGAAACAGAAAAAATGCCATTAAAAAGACTGTGAGCACACAGTCTATGTCTACTCCTAAGGTGATAAAGCATACAGATTTTATTCTTCAGTTTGCTATTTAAACAGATGCTTGATTAACTTTTCCCTGGATCAACCAGAAGAAAATGCATCCTCTGAAACTTGGAGACCAATCTACAAATCACAGATAAGGAGAAAAAACAAGCAAATCAATAGTAAATAAAAAAGAAAAACATAAAATCAACTGCAGCTCACATCTGAAGAGGCACAAAGGAAATGGCAAGTTACTCCATACACCATCTTAAAACCACTTTATACATCTCTCTTCTTCCTATAAAATTATCATGTACAGAAACTAAAGTATGATCCACAATGCTTCCTCAATAAAGAATATTTGACTGCTGAAGGGAAAAAAGAGACACAGTGGGAAAAAATTAGTTTTTTGGCTGGATATCTAGCTGGACACCCCATGTTCTCAGTTGAATCCCAATCTTGTATTTCATTCTCTACATAAATTACAATCAGTTTCAAGAGGGCATAGAGATGCAGCATAGGACCTAACCTGACCCTGAACGTTCATGGTGGCCCTAACTAGTAAGTTCCCATAATCAGGAGTGCAGGGGAACACGGCAGATACATTTCAGAAGTTCAATACAACTTTTTTTTTTTACTGTTATTATTTTATTATATTTTAAAACTTCACAGGAGACTCCAAGAAGAGTCAGCATGGTATCTGCCCAAGCTAAACCAGCCAACTGGTGGCAAGAATGATGCACAGGGAGATCTGAGTTAGTCTTCTTAGAAATCGGTGTAAGTCCGGGAAGGTTTATTAGTTCAGACTTTGTAACTTCCAAATCTGAACTGGCCCTAGAAATAACACCATTGAATTCTCAGACCACTGAGATAACAATATAAATAAAACTTCTCCCCAAATCAGACACGTACAGAGCTAGCTGAGTATGTCTGTATCTGTGACGTCATTAATCTACGTCATCAATAAGATACCTACAGATAACTAAGAAGAACTCTCTCTGAAAGATATATTGAAATGAGAGTATTGAAAGTTAAGTACCGTTCAGAAATAAAATAACCAATTTATGACTATTTATCAGAATATTCTAACATGTAGAGAAGGCCTAGAATCAAAAAACATGACATTGATCCTGGAAAAGAACTGTGAACAAACATTATTATCACTTTTGCCAAAGCCCAGTCCTGCATTCAGGTTGGTCAGGTGAATCAATGGATTTTGGCCTCTACCTTGAAAGGATGAGTTTCAGTAATAGCATATCCTACATGCAGAGTAAAAGCATGCAAGAGAAAAAAAAATTAAAACACAGTTAATATGACTAAGATAAAGTCAACATGTGGGCAAATGTATTAACTATCCTGAAGAATAATGAAAAATAGCACATTAGTCTTTGCTAAACATGCCTGGAGGCCAAGGTACCAAGGTAGCTGGTAATATCAGTAGTTTTATTTTCCTCAAAATGCAGGATTAACAAAATGTGAGCAAGAACACCAGACACTAATTTTATTCAACTTCCACAGCTGAAAACAAGACAAGTTTCAATAAATTAGAAACTTCTCTTCCTTCAAGACCACACTTTGAACTCTCCTTATGCCAGGATCCATTTTCTACAGTACTTTCATCTTCAGGGTAATTGCAAAAGAGAGGACAGAAGAGACAAAAGAAAAAAAACAAAGGCAAGCAAATAATAAAACCCCCCAACTCTGGCCAGGTGGAGTAAATACAGCATAACACTGGTGAAAGACTGAACTTTGCCAGGAAAAAGACAGGAAACAAACCAACCAACCAACCGTTATTCCAGGCAAAGAAAAACAACAAAGTATTTAAATACGCATTGAAAAATTCTCCTATAACTCTCCTATAAGAGTTTCTTAATAATAATAATAAATTACTGTATTGACTTCAGGAGACCAAAGGTGCTAGAATCAACAGAGAATACAGTATGAAAGCTATACGCAACAGACAGAAAGAGTTATTCAACAGGTTAAGGAACAATCTTGACAAACTTGACCAGAATGCATATCCACCTGTGTTGAAGTGGAGATCCAGAGCAACAAAAACATAAACACACTGGGGGAAAGAATACCAAGAGCTCTGACAGTCTTTCAGAGAGATACAGACAACAAGACTGATGAAATTTTCTGTGGAGGTGCATACCTCCACCTTCCTCTTCAATTCCTGGTCTCAAAATGAGTCAAGTGGAGTTGTCACCAAACACGTACCCACAAACCTCCATTAAGAAGAACGTAATTTTAAGTTCACAATTCAGCATTGATGCTATGCAATATTTTTATTATAATATTGAGAAGAAAAAGAAAATTAAACTAATACAATCATTAACAAAAGGCTGTCCAATACAGCAACATCTGAATGGTTCATTTACATTTCAGCTCTTACTTAATTCTTGCTGAACCCGGTTTTTATTTTTAAATGTGTATTTACGAACTCCCAGCTCTAAGCATTATTTTTACATGTGCCATATTTTATGTATAAATTACCTACAAACATATATATATAAATTACATACAAACACCAGTTAGCAGAGCTTAAATTAGTACATCTGTTTGTAGACACAAGGAGGATAATCTGAATTTACTTTTCAAACTATGGTAATTTTAGAAACAGATATCTGGTGTTTTCAGTAACCTGAAACAACCAGCCTATGAATTATAACCATCAAAAGGCACATCATTAAGAAATGCAAGTATTAATTGTTTTGCATGTCTTTGTACGAGAATGTATATCCTATGTACAGAATATTATGTGTGTTCTGTGTATAAATTATTTTTTTTTTACGTACAGTTACTATAGATATCAGATACTTGTCTGTTCTAGTATTTACTAGACAGTCAGTCCTTTTCAAGCATGGCTGAAATACAAACCACAAAATGAGAAACTAAGAGCTACATCAATGTGTTATTCATAGCAAACGGAGATGAACAGTAAGCAACATTCAAGTCAAGTACAATTCTTTTCCAATTTACATGCTAAGGAAGAGATCTTTAAACAAATTCCTAAGACTTCATAGAGATCTTCTCAAAAAGGTTTACCTCCAGTGTCACCTTTGTTTGAGTTCAAGCAAACTTCTGCAGTACCGGTAACATATGTTCTATTTTGTTCAACCACCTAGGAGCTGCACATTTAGAGAAAAATTAATTCAAAACTTAATGGTGGGGCTGAGAGAAGAGTTCAAGATTCTTCAAAAGGCTCTAATCCATTTGTGTGGTTTGTAACTAGTTTCATGTCTTGTTTATAAAATGCCCATATAAGTAGTTGAGAAAATTGAACAGAGACCCGATTTTGAAATCTTCCAATTATTAGCATACTCTAGAATATATGAGTGTGCCAACACAGCACAGAGGAACACTGTACAGGCACACCTACACTGCCAGGGAAGCAGGAGCAGCACTGCACTGGCTTATGATCTCTTCCACCTCATCTTACTTTGCCTCGTAAGAAAGCAGACTGTCCCAGGACAGCACTACACTATTACAAAGATACTATTTAAAAGCTGTCTGCTCAATCTGCACTTCATTTAAACCCAAGACCTCTGTACACACACAGGTTCTCAAAGGCTGCAACAGGGCTTGACAGAGGTGAAGAGCTATGTTAGTGGGACTCAACTGTGGCGATGTGCTTTCCCTGTTTTTTCCCCCTCCTGCCCCAGCTCCTACTTGGGCACTTGGGCCATGGTCATCATGGCCATCACAACATCAGTTGCGTTAAGTTGCACCTGGACTTTGGGGGATGCCTGGCAACACACCCAAAACACAGTCCAGAGTGGGGATCTAGATAGTTTGTTCCCATTAGAATATTGAAACTACAGGTCAATTATCTTACTCTACAAACAGTGGACAGCCCAAGAGCCCTTTGAGCTGTCCTGTATGGCAATGGGCTACACACCAGGATCTGCCCTTTTGTGAGGACACTCGCTTAAGGTTCTACTCCTTGAGGAGTAGAGATTCCTCGCCACAACGGATTCTTGGTAAGTGACTAATAGTGTGCTAAAATTTGAAATCTTAGCTAAGTAACATAAGGGATTAATTATGCATATCTAATCCTTTAGACATAAACCACTGACCGAGTCTGGGACTAGGATTGTATCCAGCCGCACCCAGACTCCTCTCTGAGAAGTTTAGAAAGCAAGGGGGTCCTTTCTGAACCTCCTGACTCAACAGGAGGGTCTCCCTGACAGCTTGTCTGACCCTGTCCTCTATGCAGTAAATGAACAAGTACCTCGCCACTGAATCTCATAAAACACTGATGCATTTACTGCTAATTTTGTTAAATCGCTGTTTCACCTTAACAAATATTTCACTACTTCTCTCTTATGAGTGAAGTTAGTCACTCCACCCATGACACTCAACACAGTAACACAAGTGCCCAAATACTGATTATAAAATATTACAAAATGTGCCAAGTGAACAGTAACAGGGAAAGAAAAAACAACTTACCTGCTGTTGTTGATTTTCCAACTCCCCCTTTTCCAGAAGCCAAGACCACCACCTGCTTAACCCCGTCTATGGGCTTCTGTTTCGGCAGCCCCCGTGACAGCATCTGGGCACGTCTGTCCCTCAGAGAGTCATCCCTGGAGCCTGACGACTAACAAAAACAGAAGGCGAGCAAACGTGAATGCACCAACCCAGTTTCTGGAGGGAAAGGCCACAGGGAGGAACACACCATTTTCACTACTGGTCCCGAAACAAAACTCAAAAACCCCTTTGGCAGGCAGGCTCTCCCAAAGCGAGCCCGCTCCTCAGGAGGGCAGGCCGTACTGCTTAAAAATAAACCCAACGGGCACTTCGTTTAGATGTTAAATAGGATCGATCTTAGCACTTAAAAAAAAAAAAAAAAAAAAGAGGGGTTTGGANCCCCACGGGCACTTTGTTGAGATGTTAAATAGGATCGATCTTAGCACTTAAAAAAAAAAAAAAAAAAAGACGAGGGTTTGTGTTAAAATAAACCAAAACGGCACTTAAAAAGTTGGAAGCTTTAAAACCCTAGCTAGACCTAGCGGTTTTCTACGTCCCTGTTGCTTCAAGCACAGCACAGGCAGAGAAACCCCCGGCGCTGGGGCGAAACACGGCGGAGCGGCGGCAGCGGGGCCGGGGCCGCGCCAGGCGGGCGGGCGAGCGCCGTC
>VZRU01009771.1:73945-87341 GCA_013398155.1 Pedionomus torquatus | reverse complement strand
AGGAAACCGGGCCCAAGGGGTAAATACGGGGTGACCCTGTGCGTTATAAGTTGGCTTGGGGTCGTTCCTTGCAGCGCTGTTCTTGTTGTCCCCCCCTCCCCAAATCTCGCTCTGCTTTTCCCCACAGCACACCTTCAGCTTCCCAGTGGCTTCTGGATTCACATCTTGGCCCACGGAATGGTTGGCCAAGAGCTTGGCCTCTCCTCGGTTTGTGCCTACTTCAAATACAATAAATATATTCCATTTCATCTTTCTGGTCATTAGTTAAAAGAACAAAGCGACCTGTAGCCCAGACAGATGCCACCTCTTGTTTTGTGGTTCCTTATATCATGTTGAGATTTGCTTAGAACTTTAAGATACAAATCATCTACTGCTGCTGTCCCACCTACGAGGCCTGTAACCACGTCACAGAAGGAAATCAGATGAGTTTGACTTGATTTGTTCTGGACAATTGCATGAACAGTCCTCACTCATCTAAGTGTTAATATAGAAGTAATTCACTTGGCAGTTTCAGGCTGGTAGTTTTCAAAGATAAAATACGGTGTAGATAGTGTCCTTTGTGGGTATCTGTTGTAATATGTAATGGTTCAGAGGATTTTACATCAGGTTAAAGCATTACTAAAACATCTCCTCTCTTTCACATTTCACCACTATTTTAAATGTCATTTTTGGACTTGTATTATCAGAAGCACTAATCAAGCATTTTACAAAACACCATTTTCAAAGAATTAGTGCAGTGCTCAGCTGCACACAAAAAAGAAATATTTTTGCAATCTTCTAAGTGATTTTTACTCAACTTCATTTTTGTTGTACTCACGTGAGCACATTTTGCACAGACACCTGAAAAGTTTCCCAATAGCTTACCCTACAGCCAAACCAAAATGCAAAAGAATATTGAAAACCAACGAGCCAACTTCATTTTGAAAACTTAATATAGATAGATCTACATCAAGAGCGTTGTTTTTTTTTCACTGCCTCAGGAAACTGTGATACCTTTTGCCTTGCAAGAAATTTGCATTACTGGTTTTCCTACCTTGAGCAGTTCGAAGCATTGTTAAAGTGCAAAATACTGCACCTCTCACATAAATGAAATTGGTCATGTGGGATCACTGGTAAGCATACAGTTTAGATACTGATCACTTTAAAGTCAATACCAAGAAAAGAAAATGGCAATAAAGTTCCATAATATATTCTCTGGTTCTGAGAATAGCTCAAATGCTGACTGGAACAACACTCACAAATATTTTTGTGGGTTTGGTTTTTTTTGTAAAGCTGATCTAGCACAAAATATTTTAGAAAACTGAGCTGACGGAGTTTTCCAAACTGTCACCTAAGAAAGAACAACTGCCAGTATTTTTAGTTGTAATAATTTCCTTTAGCACTGCTTTTTTAATAGTAGGGGAGCTAACATGGCAATAGGTTGTACTGAATGTGAGTATGGGAAGTAGAATGTGGCCATTAGAAAGGGATTACACTGGTTCAGCAATAAAGCAGACGTTTCCAAAATACTTTGACTGTTAACAGTGGAATGCACTGATTACAGTTTGATTGAGTAGTATTCCACCATTTCTACTAATTGTGAAGACAGTTTTATGGATTATACACTGCTTATAATTGCTTTTGTCTTCCTATTTAAATTTGAATACTTGAAAGCATTTGTATAAGTTGTTTGCCCAACATGTCATTGCAGTCCACATCTAGTGCTAAAATATGAGTCTAGGAAAATGCAACTAAAAATTAACAAAGATTTTACTGCCAGACTTGAGTCTTTATGGAAATTATGGGCAATCTCTGCATTTTTTCAGAAAATTCCTCTCCGGACTTTTCATTAGTTCAACAAAATTAAAACCATAATATTTAATTTTAATGCAAATGGGTAACATTTTCTTTAAGTGTAAGAAAATGTTTCAAAGACTTTAAATTGCTATTCAACATGGAAACTAACATGATAAAAATATAATTGATTTTTGTCTGAAATTAGATTTTCTGGTGTTTAAATATATTCTTTCTCCACCTAAAATCAATTAAGGGTATCCAGGTATAGTCAGGAGAGATTTGTTGGCAAATGATTCTGAAGTTTAAAAATGCATTAACATTTGAAAAATGACTTGGTGGATAATTAGGTTGATTAGTGTGCAATAGGAAGTAAGCAGCAAAGAAAGAGCATATTATCAAGACCATAAGCTTTCAAGGCTGATGGAGCCCTGTTTCCATTCTCATTCCTGGGTGTCTGCATAGAACCATATTAATAATACAATAAGTTAAGGACGTGCTGCAAACTCTTACTTAGATGAGCCATTCATTTTGGTCACAATTTAAACTAGAAATTATATTAAAGAAAGGCGAAAGAATTCTTCAAAACTAAGGAGTCATTTTAGCTTCATGACCAGGCCTGTAATCTTTGGCCACAGAGGTCTACCCTAACATACCATGGCAAGTATGTTCACCAGTCCTGACACTTTTTCCCTGACTGGTTAGCCAGCCTTGGCACATTTAAAATAATGAAGGTTAAATGTTGCTTTTTATTTTTTCCTTTGTCCACTTAATGATAATTACTTCGTTATGAAGAAAGGAAGTCTAAGTTAGTTAAGTTTTAGGCCATTTATGTGATGGACAATGAGGCTGAAGTTGTATTATTAAGAAATATAGAGGAATACATTAAATTATGAGTTAATCTACCATATATTGTTACATAGTAAAATAAGATACAGTTCCCTAAAAAAAATTTTATGGAAGTTGTGGCACTCCTGGCAAAAACTTTCACTAGGCTTGCCTTTTAAAAGTTAAAGACTCTGTTTCTATCTGAGCCTCAGACTGCTGGAAAACAAGGAGGACACCTGGGGTCATCATATTCCTTTTTTCCATGTTATGTTAAACTGCAGCAGTTGTTCCCAAGCTTTCATAAAGCTAAGCCTAGTTGGAAAAAAACAGTAATCCTCTGTGACTTCTTGTGCTCTTACCCAACAACTGCTGGTGCAGGGGGCCTTGCTGCTCTGCCCTCATTTCTGAGCCATGGGCTTGTTAGTGCTATCTCTTGGCTCAGCCCATGCACCGTGTCCCTTTGGCACCTCCGAGACCAAGCTAGAGCCGCTCTTGTGGCTCTTGCCAGACTATCATATTCCTGTGGCATTGACAAACTAGATCAGGCTGCAAAATAAACCAAGCCCAAATGCCTGCCAGTGTGAGTTCTGTGCTTTATCTTTGCTATACTCCTCATATAAATTAAAGTAACTTCCAGGTTGCTTTACTTAATGCTGAGAGATGAGACCTGCTCCTGCAGAAACCAGCATCAGCCCAGCAGAGCTCGGGCACCTGAGTTTGGTATTGTACTGGGAAGAAACAGACTCCAGCCGTATCAGTAAGGCAGACCTCAAAAACACGTAGTGATAGGACAAGCGCCAGTGGCTTCAAATTGGAAGGGGCTAGATATAGAAATCAGGAAGAAATTCCTTCCTGTGAGGGTGGTGAGAACTGGAACAGGTTGCCCAGGGAAATTGTGGCTGCCTCATCCCTGGAAGTGTCAAGATCAGGCTGGATGGGGCTTTGAGCAACCTGCTCTAGTGGAAGGTGTCCCTGCCCATGGCAAGGGGGGTTGATCTTTAAGGTCATTTCCAACCCAAACCATTCCATCATTCTATGTAAGTAGGGAATTTCAGGCATGACAGGAGAAAACTGCAGGTGTATATGAGGAGAGTCCTTATGTCTCACGCTGATGCCTCTCTGTCATTCATTAGGGTTTCTCTTATGTCTTTTTCCTGCTAGACTTAGATATCCAGGCTGATGTCATTGATATCAAAGCAGTTACGCCCAAAGTAAGTTTGGCCTAGGGGATTTGAACAATATCCACACAAAACAAATGAGGTTTACCTCTGTTTTCATATGGAATATTACCTTAAAGAAACAAATTTTGTTCATTATATGTGGCAATAATTGAAACTACAAGATCTTAACAAGCACAATGAAACCACCTAAGAAACAGTAATAATGTATTCATTTTTATTTATCATGTGTATTAATATTTTCAATAAATGTAAGACCACAAATGTAGCTTTGTTCTATGTGAATGCTTTGCTAAACCTTAAACTGAGAAAGAAATTAAGTTGTCTCCTTTAGTTATGTTTTGCTAAATAAGGAAGAGGGTCTGGCAGTATTGAGCCCACTTTAGTTTGTATACTGCTTTCCTGTGGACATTTTAATGAGTGCAGTCCTTCACAGTGAAGAAGAGATTAAAACCTTATTTAAATTACTGCTAGATTCTTCTGAAGTTAGTCATCGAGTCCTTCAGGTTAATATTGTTTACTGTACTAACAGTCACATCACAGTGAAGATGCAGCTGATATTACAGCAATTTTTCCAGCCTTAAGCAAGTGGTGCAGAAAACACAGAGATTTATTTTGTTGAATACGCCCTTCAGTAACAAAGCCACATAATTTTTCATAGGTATCTGATATATAGATATTCCTTGCATGAATGGAATTAACAGTAATTATTAATTATTATTAGCTAACAGTCTTTTCATACTTGAAGAAAAGAGAAAAAGGTTTTGATTTTTTACAAAGTATTACTAATATTTGCAATATTTTACAAATATTAAAGGAAGACTGGCATTTTCTTTCTTTCCTTCCTTTCTTCCTTCTCTCTTTTTTTTTTTTTCCCCAGTAATGGAGATAAATTGCAATGAGAAGAGTCCCAGGGCCAGAAAGAGAGCTATTGTACTAGACATTGTACAAATACGGTATAAGAAAGGTGGTCACTGTCCTAAAAGCTTCCATAAATCACATGACACCAGTGGTCTGAGTCATAATGGCATTCAGTCACAGTTTGAGTTTCTGAAATTCTTTTAATTCTGCTCTTCATTCATTTTTCTCAGTGACAAGCTTATACTTTACAGGAAGCATTTTTGTTAACATCAGAACCTTGAGCCTAAATGAGTTCTGTACAGCAAATTAGTCTTTTTTGACAAATGAGGTTGATGGAGACATTACATCAACTTTTATTGGTTTTGGTGTTCAGCGATTATTTTTAAAATCTGGTTCACGTTCCAAACCAGAATCAGTTTTTGTCCATGGCTATTCACTACTTGTCTCATACCGAGAGCAACATATTTCAGAAGGGCATCGATGCACTTTAGGCGTATACGGACCGCTTACACAATTATGCCAGCAGCAACCTGCTCCAGAGGGTTTCACTGTGTAAGGACCCATCTCAGCTGAAAATACATCTGATCCAAGAACACTTCTTGTGTCTGCACAGCCCGTTTGAAGCATTTGTGTAAAACTGTGAGGTACTCCACCACCACGGAGCCAGAGCAGCTGATTATATGAATGCAATTCTCTGGTTAATGGTCAACTGTGAAGGAAAGTAACTCTTTTTTGGGGTTTGACATTGAGCCAGAGACAGATTCAGGAATGTAATCTGGAGTTCCTGATTTCTAATCTCTTAGGCTGAAATGTTACTATTACTGATTTACTTGCACACACCCCCCAAGAAAGCGAGACACAGTGCCTGAGTTTTAATTATGCTCATGTCCTCTAATGTCAAACAGCAGGCTGCTTGAGGCAGAATAGAGCCAACTGATGATCCTAGCACAGAGAGCAACGATAGCCATGTTTATAACTTGCCTATTTTCTCCTTTATAGGAAGCTTATACCAAGGAAGGAACAGCCTAAAGCAGAGCATGTCTGAAGTTAACTTTTACAAGAACCTGAGCATGTTCCTCTCAAATCATAGAATTTATCTTTCTTTTCCATCCCAGTTCCCTGGGCACAAAGAGAAGAGGGACTGGGTTCCTGGCTCCCTACAACAAAGTAAGTAGGTTTCTCATAGTAATTGGCTCAGAAGAAGATAGTTTTCTTGTGAAATCTTTGTGAAAGCTCTTGGCCAATAGATCTTGAAACTAAGGTCTAAATACCAACTCTATCACAGAAATGAATGTAATTTACATTCTTCTAATTATTGTCACCAAAGGACTGCACTGTACCTTTTAAAATATTAATCTAATCAAACTTTGACATAAGGAAACAAAACAGTGTTACAGGAAATAGAGGGATTATTGATAGAAAGCACAGATTTTTTTTTTATACTAAACAATTGCTGAGTTCAGCATTTCATCTTATGAGCTCACACTTACCACTTATGAAAGTCCTTAGAGAAAGACATTTTAACTGCTTAGCCAGGACCAGAATTTTTTTGTTACTAGCCCTGACCAAAAGAATTGCCGGAACTGTTGAAAGTAAAGATTAACTGCAGTGTCCAAGAATGTCTCCTGCGATTGATTAACTTTCTAGTATAGATGCAGCCTAGAGGTTCTCCTGGAGGTAAGCTGAGTCATTTTTCTAAGTTCTAATGCAGTAGTTAGATCTGTGTTTTCTAGAACAGGAGCTACAATACCTCATATTTGTGCTGGAATTTATCTGTGGGCACCAAAATTAAGGGTTTTTTAATTTGGACACAACCCTCACTCAGACTGTCACTATGAAGATACAATTATTTTTCATCCAATGGGCAACAGAATATCCAGGGAAAGATTAAATATTTGTAATTGATATTAACATACCCCAAGTTACAGAGTAATTGTTTTACTCAGTTATTCATTAAAATTTAGGCCTCCAGCAGTTCCAAGAATTATCTGTGAAATAAAAGCTCTTTTAGAAAAAGTTATACCAAATACCATTTTTCTATTCTGTTAGAACATCAAATATTGAAGATAAAGTGTTTCACTTTCACTCTGTAGCACCTATTTAGCATCTATTGTAAAAGAAAGAAACGGTGACCCTTTGGCAGCTTAGAAAAAACAATCAAAGATTATGTGAAAAATCTCCCTTTCATCATCGCAGTGCTTCTGAGGTATCAAATAATAAAGAAATAATACCACCCCAAATGAGTTCAAAAGCATGCATTAAAAAAATCTGTGCTTTAAGAAACTGTGAAAATTAAATATTAAAGAATAGTTCTTGACACTGGAAGCTCTTTGAAACATGTTAAGCCACAGTGGAAGTCATAGCAGGAAGCCACATTATTTCTTGACACATGGTCCATTATCTTATTTGATGCCATGAATATTCATTAGAATTAACAATCTTCTATTATTTAGCTCACTGTATTAAACATCTGCTTTTTGTCCCCACAAGACCTGGGGGGAGACAAGATCACCTTCTATTTAAGTTGGTTAAAATAATGAAAGGATTCTATATATATACTATGATATTAACTGAAACAAACCATCAAAAACTAAAGGCTGATAGTAAATGAAAGTCCTACCATTGCTATTTGTTCTAAGGGGATGAATTCCTGAACTGCAATTTCAAGAAAAGCGCATAGACCGACATTACTGTATGTATATATGATGCTGTGTTATGGCAAAGTGAGATGCTCCTTTGTGTTGTAATACAGTGATCTTACATCAGAGGGAATAAAATGCCAAAATCTGTGAACCCTGCTTGGCTCATTGAGCTCTAGCAATCTTGTTGAACTACGCTGCAAAAGGGGTTGCTGTGTTCTGGGAACAACAGCTCCAGCAACTGATAAATGACAGACCAAGTATATAATTAGTGCCTCCTCAAACCTACCCAGTTTTATCGTGATGCATGGCAAATAGCACTTGGGATGACTTCAGACGCTTGCTATTCAGAGAATTTCCTAATGACCTATCATTTGTGTGATGCTTTCCTGACTAGCTAAGGATCACTATGCCTGAGGCAGGGGGGAGGGAAATGATAGGAGCTGTGGCTCAAGGAGAAAGCTTTTGGCCTGAAGCTGAGGTAAGAATTTTATTTTTAAAGTCATCAATATAAATGCAAAAAAANAGACATGCTGCCTGATTATGCCTGCGCACTCAACAGTAACTAGAGGCAAGGAGTCCTCCACGTACATAGAGAATAATAAATGACCTTTCATACTGCTTGTGAAAGGAGCAGAAAGAGCCACATCTCAATCCACATACATTTCTTAATAATAACATGAAGCTTTATGCCAATACTCCAATAAATTTAAATATGGCATCTATTGAAAATATGGAGAACTCAAGTTCCAGCTCCTAGAAGATATTAATGAATATCCTAGAAGATATTAATGAATTTTTGTCTGTTGCAATGCTCTCACATTACCATCAACATTTCCCACTGAAAATGAAAGAAATGGGCTTAACTAACAAAAACACACCTCCGTAGTACTAATTCCTATTGCAAAAGTGTTCATGAGGTGAAGACAGCTGTGATGTAGCAATACGTGGGGAAGAGAACAGGTTTCAATTCCTTTACATGACAGGGGTAGAAGACAGTATCCAGCATTAAGAGAGACCAGTAATACAGGGGCTTGTGGAGTCACCCTGGGCCTGCACCAAACCATCCCTCAATGTGGGACATAAAGAATGTAGGACCTGTGCTCCACATTGCCTGCAACAGGGTCCAGTCTAAGTACTTCTCCCCTTAGGAGGACCCATCTGGATCACTCAGGCATGGGTTAGCTCAATGGCTTGAAGCAAAGCAGAACCACCACCTACTGTCCCACCAGACCAGTGCCAGGCTCTGTGCAGATGCGTGGTCAGCAGCTCCATATGGGCCACAAGAAGCTGAGCTTTGCTGATCAAAGCTGGCCTGAGCAAATATACCAAGCCTGCTCAGGGGTAGCAAAGAGCCTGTACAGCTGCAGGCTCTCTTGCTTCCTTTCTTCCTTCTCTCTGCCCTGTGACCTGGCCTTTATATATATAGCTATAAAAGTCAGGCTTTTATAGCTTTTTCCCTCACCACTGCTTCAGTTACTGTCCTCCTACACCCAAATTGTTTCCATGCACTCCTGCTGCACAGAACCCAGATCCCAAACTCAGGAAGCTGGAGAGGCAAGTACAAAGACATTTCAATATGCCTGCAGGGACCAGCCTGGATCTGGCAGTGCCATTCCTAACCCAGAGCAGAACACTGAGGGACTCCTTCCAGAGTCAGCTGAGTGGCTTTGTGCAACCTCCCTCTGAATTTCAGAACTGAGTGTTGTATTGAAACTCAAGTTTGGCTTTACACAAGAAAGGTGCAGGACTGCAGCTTATAAGATTAGCTCGGTTCTGTGAAAAAAATTGTATTGCTTCTAACCGCTCTGAGGTGTTCCAGTGAGACCCTATGGTACGTACTGCAGGCAGGCTACTCCCACTGCTCTGGTGATTTCACTGGAGCAGGATACAGAAGTCCTTTTAACATTTATGTCTGTCAATCACACAGACAAAGGTTTGGTGCAGGAGACACCCAAGCAGGGGAAAAAAAACATAGTTAAATGTCACAGGCAAATGAACATGCCTGACACCTGTAGAGAAAGAAATTTTGATTAATAGTGTTCTTATTTCCTTTAGGCAATCACGGTAAGCAAGCAGATTGCATGCCTTTATCTGGCTACCTTTGTTTCCCAATAGAGCCAAATTTCTGCTTCTCACTTAGAAAAGCTCTAATTGTACCTGACACAGCCTTCACACTGAATCTGTTATTTCATTCAGATATTTAATTAACTTTTGATTACTTTACTTTAACACATTCCAATATCTGTTTTGTAATTGTATGAAGGACTAAACAAAATACTAATCTATTTTTAATAGTGCATTTAATTTTTGCTGCATACTTTAAACACGCATAAAATCAACTGCTCAAATCACAGAACTGCTCTTCCACAACAGGAATATCAGCCTTCATTGGAAACAATTCTGACATCTGTGGGGACAGTAAATTGGCTCTGCTGGAAGAGCTAGAGGTGTACCAACTATGAGGCTACAAAACTGGGGCAGAGGCAGTCACGACCTTCCTCAGAGTTATGGTGCAAACCAGAAAGATAAAAATCACAGTGCTATCTCTTCCTCTCAGTATCTTTCCCCAGAAGTTTGCAATGCCTCTTTTGAAGGCTACACAGATCTGGGGGCTGTTTGCAAGGCAAAGTTGATGACAGTCTTAACCCCACATCTCTGAAAAAGCTATTTCTGGTAGCTTTACCCAGGCATTGTGCAATACTTATGGTCTTTGAGTGACGGGACTGCTATTGAATCTCATTTCTGCTGCTTCACTGCAAGGGAAATTCCTCATGCACTCTTTCTGCTTTTCTTATTTAAATACCTCTGGAGGAATGAGGAGGATGCTGAGAGGCAGACCCCTGACCTCAATGCCTGGACAGTGCTTTGAGTGAGGGAGAAGTCAGTACCAAATACAGTCATCAATAGCATGGCTGCTACTTAGACAATAAAATAATTCTAACACAACCACCTAATCCTCACTGTTAAGGGGTATCTTCTCTCTTCCAGCTAATCAGCATTTCAGCTGGCAATTCTGAGGCTGTAGAAAGAAGAAAGCTTAATTGGGTCTTGAACTAGACTTAGAAACAGGCTGGAAAAAAAAAAGTCAGCAAATATAAAGAGCCAGCTAGCTCATCACAGATAGCATGAATAGGCTAAGTAAATCAAAACAAGAAGCAAAATAAGTAAATTAGGAGCAAAAGAAAAGGGATCATTATCCAACAGAAAACAAAGGACTTGATGCAGTTCAGGATGTAAGATTGTAAACATCACTTCAAAACCAAAACACACTATCCTTCTCAGCTGTCATGTGACACTTCTAACATCTCAAACTAAAGATATGCAATATCTTTTTTGCATTCTTTGAGGGATTGATCTGTTGTTTCAGCATGGCCAAATTAAAAAGTGTACTTTATTTGACCATTAATCCCAGTTTTCTGAGTATTTTGTGGATATTTCTTTATCTCATGATGGAAATTTGCAATTCACTGCTGCATATTCTACTTTCTGGGCCATTTCTGATGATGAAAGAATCTTCTAACAGCAACCTCGTCCAGCTAGCACAGTGGTCTCCATCAGTTCTGTTTTACCCTTCACAGCGGTAGTGGCATCCACCTGTGATTCTTTACTAAATGTTTCTAAGTGATTTAACTAAGTACTTTTTCTTCCCTTGCATGTGCCCTGCTACTTGTCTTCTTCTTTTTTTTTTTTTTTTTTAATCTCTGTATGTGTGGGAAGAGAGACTTCCACACTGGTCAATGGAGAAAATAAAACATTTAATTCTTCCCTTCACACTCTGCAGCCTTTTAGCTACATGTGTCCTATAAGAGGTACTTCTACCAAGACATAACCCTTACCAGCAACCTATTTTACATCTTTGCTATCTAAGTGCCACTGCAGCTTTGTATAGTCTCTCTTCAAAACAGAGGACACTACCTAAGTGCGCTCTGTTGATGTGATAGCTGCTTGAAAGACCTTTGATCATGGTTTCAGACAACAAAGACAGAGGAATGTTTGTGATGCATCTTGTCCCTTCAAAGTTCCAGTCAACTACTGCCCCTGCCAATTGGTATGCAACACCAAACTTATTACTAACAAAAAAAAAAAAAAAAAAAAAATCATCCCTAGGGAAGAATTCAAGACACCACTAGATCGTTTTGGCACTGAAAGATCTGTAGTGTTTCATCCTCTGATAAACAGGACAAAGCCAAGTACCTGCAGAGGCAGAGCTCCCAGCAGCCACCCCCTCTCTTCACAAGAGGATGCATTCCATTAAGCATACATGAAATATGCATGACCATTCACACAAAGGGTAAGGAAAAACATGTCCACTGAAATTTGTTAGAAATGGTTCATACTGCCATCTGCCCCTCTGAAAGAGAACTGATGTGAAAATAACCAGAGATACCTTATGGTTACTGGTCTCAAAATACCTACTCTCTGCTCCAGGAACAACAAGCAGAGAGGATACAGGATATATTCTGGGACAGCTGCCAAATCCAAAACATGCAGGGATATATCTTTATGTAATAACTGATAAAAATATCAATATATTATATGCGTGGATATATTCTTTAGAAGACAGGAGATTCTTTTCTATACCAAGCCCACAATCAAATCCAATCCCTCCTCTAAAATTTAACTGGCAAATTTACTATCATTCTTTGGCATACCAAGAGAGGTGCTTGACCTAACTATGGTACAGTAAGATTCAAGAAATGCAAGATGTGTAACAACAAAATAAGTTTGGCTTCCCAAAGGAAAATGTGACATAATTACACCAAGAATCCACAAGCAAACAAAGATGTGATACTAGTTTTTCTACACGCTGTTTCACAGGCATGTGTGTTGAAACTTGTTTGAGTAAATATTCTCCATTAAATCCTGGTGTAAATAATGGTAGTGCAACAAAGAACAATCAATATCCTTGTATATTAACATCCCTTTACAATCCGCTTACATTACATCTGCATAGCAATCAATTTATATCACAAATATATATATGGAAGAACCCTCACTTTAAATGGATTTCTACCTCATTAAACTCTTCTTAATGAGTCTGGGGATATAGCTTTAGAATAAACGAACAGAAGGTATTTTAAATAAAATTAGCTGTGTTTAAATAAAACCAGCTCATACTTAACAATACCCTACAGCTAGCAAAAATTATCTAGTTTATGCACTAACCACCTAGCGTGATTTCCTCTTCTTTCACAAAGATTTGCTTTGGGAAGAACAACCTCATTCTCATGCAAAAGAATGTTATTTTCAAATAACAGACAGAAGCCAAATGTATCCCTGTGTGTAACACTGGCTATTAATGAGTGCACATTGCCCCTTGCTGTGCCACAGATAACTTCAGTAATCTTACTCTGTGATTGATGTCAGGTAATAAAATTTGGCTTCTTACCCGCATAGCTATGTATTACATCCTTTTTTTTTTTTTTTTTTTTTAACATGGCTGCAAAAATAAAATCTTTGGTTTTAAAATTAATTCTGAAAGAGAATTCTACATCGCTCTATCCTGATTTTGCTGCCAATGTTATTCAAAACTTGCATCTGTCAGAACTCACCGGCAGGAGGAAGGCACAACTCTTCTAATTTAGCAGCTGTTCAGTGAATGTTAAGGTATGAAGCCAAAAACCTGAAAGACAGTAAGAGAAGCAGTTGCACTACATTAACTTTTTCCCTTAGGTAGGGGAGCTCCTTTCAGAACTATGCACTCCTTCAGATCATGACTTTGATCCCTAACTGCATTCTTCTCTGTCCCAAGGCAGTATCATTGGATAAATGCTCTGACTTGATGGGTTCACTTCAGTCACCAAAACACAAACTTTATTTCTTTTTAAAGAAGTGTCCTGGTTTGAGGTAAAACGAACCAATTTTCTGTTTTACAGTTTTACTTTCTTAGCTAGGCCTCTTCTAACTAGCTAAACTCTGAAATTAACAGCACATTGTTCAGAACTGTTCCGTCTCACAGTGATAAGACCTGATTATACCAAGGGATGGTATGCAGAGAGGCCCTTGTTTAGACTTATTGCTGGAAGAACCAAGGTCAGATAATTTTCATCATTTGCTGTTGGAGGGTCCCACCTGCAAGGAGGAGCGGACAGGACAGGTGACCCAGAACTGACC
>VZRU01009771.1:55450-72833 GCA_013398155.1 Pedionomus torquatus | reverse complement strand
CTTTTTTTGTCTGTACGTGCTTTGGGAACCTGAACCCAAGCTGCCTGACCCCGCTGAGGTCCGCCCTTGGCAGAGGGGGCTGCGCCCGGCGCCTCCGCAGCCGCTCCTCTCCAGCCGGGGAAAGGGGGTCAAGGGAGCCAAAAAACAAGCGGGTCAGACTGAAGGCAGGGAGAACGCTCGCCAGTTACTGTCACAGGCAAAACTGAGGGAATTTAAGTTAATTTGTTACCTGTTAGTATTAACATTCAATTAGTTTCTTGGGTATTGGATTTTTTCCCCCAATAAACACCCCCGAAAAACCCCAAATACTTCGACATTTGGGGAAAACGCCCCTGCTCCTTTTCCAGGCTACGCTTCACACCTCTCCTGGCCTCTTCCCTCTCCTGCTCCTTCCGCAGCTGCCACTCCGGGCCCCTCTCCTTCCCCCTGGTTGTCGCCAGGGGTGACACTCAGCCCCTTCAGCCCCGCAAGGAGCCGCACGGGAGGCTGGGGCAATGCACTGCCGTTTCTCTCCGCTGCTCCTTCTCGTTCTTTCCCTGTGCCCCAACATGGGTCCTCCACAGGCTGTAGACCTTCTGGAGCGTGGCTGCTCCACCATGGAGCACCTTCTCTTCCCCTAACGTCCTTCTTCCCTCTTTGACATTATCAGTCCTTTCTTAAGTGTGCTTCCAGGGATGTGACAAACTGGGCTAGCAGACTCGGCCGCATACATCATTAATTGTGTGGTAGTGTAGACCCTGAGAAGAAAGGCCAGGAAGAGCAATGCGACTATGGCAGCAGTAGTTCTGATACTTACTTTTTTTTCCGGAAAACTAATAATGAAATTCTGGGTGCTGACCATCACACAGCTTGAAGAAAACTTTGTAATTGCTCCTTTAGTCTTCTGTGGAGAAGGGTAGATTGGTCTGCAGGTTCTTTGGGCTATGTGCTACGCATACAGCCCAGGAATCTCGACCAAAGTGTGAAAGCTGCCCTCTGGGATGTGCTGTCCTGCTGTAGTTGTCACTCTCAATGGGTAACCAACACTAGAATAACTCGTAACCTACACTAGAATAACTCATCTATGCTGGTGTCAACTATTTAGCCCTTGAATTTTTTTTTCATTTTGTCTCTTGTCTGTCTTAAGGACTACTACAACAGAAAGGGCTAAATATAGTCATTCACATAACTTTTTAGAAGTAAAAATTCTAGCATGTTTAAAGGGCTTATGAGTTCATTCAACAAATCTGAAGAGAGTTTTTTTTAAAAAAGCTTGTCCCTAGGTATTTTCACTGTTTGACTTTCACACTGTTCTTAAAATGTTTTTCTCCTTGTTCAGAAGAGGATCTATAAGACCTAGTTTCTGCAGCAGGGTCTGGGAGACCAGAACATTTTGCTCAAAGGAAATGTATGTCATCTCACAGATGCTGTGTTTGGCTGAACTACATCTGTGTGTACTGCATTATTAGCCTCTCAGTGTAAGGTTAATTAAAGTGGAAGTTGCTCGGCACAGCATAAATTAACTTTAGGTGAAATATCCTATTTGTAGCTTGCTAATTTCAGAAGTAATTGTAGATCTAGTAAATAAAAACAGAAATGTAATTTTGCTGGCTTTTTAAACTATCCGAAAAGAAGCATATGGTATAGTTCAGAGATATCATGACTAACTTTACAAGGACGTTATGCTGTTTATATCTCTTATATGAAGTTTTAAGTGGCTTAACTAAAATCACTGGGAAAGTACTAGATTGCAGTAAAGGAACCTGCAAGAGGATTGAGCAGTCTTGGCAGCCAGTATTTTTTAGACACGACCCTTATTAATATTTGCCATGGGCATTTAGGAATCTTTCCTGGATACCTGGGCCTCTTTAGGAGAAATCTGTTTAACAACAACTAGTCACCGTGCAGCAAAAAACTATGGGAAGTTTGTAGTTTCTTTAGTATGACTACTTCAGAAGTAATTGCTGCTAATGTTTATGGTAGGGAAATGTTATTCTTTGTGTATGCATGTCAATGCAAAAAAAAATAACCAAAACCTCACCAACTATTATTTACATAAACTAGAGTGTTCCTAATGATTTATCACAATCTAGAAATAGGTCTTCACCTTGAGAAATTTCTAGTGGACTATAAATAGTGCATTATGTAGGTGACTTTGAATAGCTTCTGAGCTTTAAGAGACCCCTATAAGTACTTTAGGAACTTTAGAGTAAATGTTCTTTATCCAGAAAAAGATTTGGAGTGTACTTTATAGCTATATGTGAATCACTGCCTTCATTATGTTTTCATGATTTTTTTCTGGCCTGTTGAGGATTACTGGGGATGGAATGCTTTGTTTATGGAGAAATGTTGGTTAGATATCATCCATAAAAGGTTTGTGTATACAGCAAAATGCTTAGGAGGAAAAAAATGAATTCTTTTAATGGCAGGGGAGAAATAAGGTGGGATTTGGTGTATTTCACAGCTGCAGGAGGAAAGATACGTAAAAAGAATATTCAGCTAAAAAGTGTAAGTGGCTACACTTTATGCAAAGGAAACTGTCTTTCCCTTATCTTCTTTCCCCTGACTTGTTTTCTGCTTAAGATAGCGAAAAGAGGTGCAAAGTACCAGGCACAGACTTGTTCTGTGACCTGTGCTAGATGATGTAATCTCTCTTTGCTGCTGAATGGAAGAAATATGAAGAAATCTTCTCACTGGGTAGCAAATCTGAACTTGAAATGGAAATGTTAAAGATTAATTTATATAAGTTAGTTTCACAAACTGGCTTCCTAAGGATTACAAAAGGTCCCGTTTTCATTATGAGTTGCATTACATTTTCCTGGGGAAAAAAAAAAAAAAAAGAGAAAAAAAACCATAAAGTTGAGATAAAATTTTGCAGAATATATTTGGGGTTTGCTAATGAAATCCTTCAAAATTCAGCTGAATGGATTTAGTAAGGAGGTAAGGAAGGAGTTACTTGTTTTTCCTGCAGAAAAGCTAAAAAGCCGCGTTTGGAGGCAGCATTGCTAAAGCAGACTCTGTGGCCTTAGGGGCTGGGTACTTCAGCCCTTCATGATGCAGGTTGCCTGCTCTGATGATTACTTAGGACTGTTGTATAAGAAATGCCAGTGTTGCAAAGTAACGTGCTTTGCTGGTTTATGTACGTAGGCATTTTACTGATAACAGCAAATCCACACAGAGCAGAGTTTCCCTGCCCAGCCGCCTGCCTGGCACCACGTAAGTCCCTTGCAGTGGCTGTTTGCACATCAGCATGTTGAATTTGTAACCTTCTTATTTGTGTTATTTTGCTTGACCATTCCTGTGTTAAATATAGCTCTGAAAGCAGTCAACTAAACTTTGATGGGTTGCAGAGGACCTTTGGCAATGGTGATGGTTTTGCTTTGGTTCAGGTTTACACAGTCCCGTTCCTTATACTGGCAACAGGCATGCATTTTAGGACATCTGAAGCGCAGACACAGACACAGACAAGACCAGAGGACTGCCATGCATTATTATTAGGTTAGCTCTTGAAATTCCATTCAATTTTACTTCTGTTCAATTAAGAAAATTAAAGAACAAAAAAAGTAAGAGATAACAAGTTTGAAACTTACTTGTACATGTGTTGGAAATAGCGGTTAACCGCAGTTTCCAGTCATAGTTGAAACTGTTTCAACTTAAAGGTAGTCGAATAGTTTTCTACCATACCATGGTTGAGAAGTGCTCTAAAAGGTCCTGAACACGCAATCCGAATAGAAGCATCCTCTAGCAGCTTCAGTTTGTATCTGAGTTGATTTTTTTTTTCATTTAACCTCCTGTCCCTCTAATTTTCCTCAATGTTTGTCTTATTTTGTGATAAATATATTCAAAAATAGGCATCAAATCGTGGGAGAGGCTGGAAAAATAATGAATGTTTTACTTAATCTTTAGCTGTCTGGCCTTAGGATTTGCAGATGTCGCTTTATTTACCTTTTTAAATGAGCTGCTTGCAGAATGTTGTTACTTCCCTATTTGAAATTGTGCAAAAAGTGGTCACAAGGCTCAGAATTAGAATGATTTTCTGTGATGGGTGCTGTATCGCAGAGTTGCTAATTTCCAATGCAGTGGTCAGATATATACAATGTAAATGTGTTTGGCCCATTTTATCCCAGACATTTTTATTAGGAGGCGTGAGTGCATTGTTATTCTCTGTGAATATCCTGACGCCGGTCCGTTTCTGGAATTAATATTTAGCTAAACCTGTAAAGATATTTAACTTTTGGCAGCCTGCATTTCTCTCCCTTGTTTGACCAGATGGTTTGAAATGTCATTTGAGGTTCAGGCCACCAAATTTCTTAGAGTGTTTATAAAATATGGCAGTCATTTGGGAACTTGTATAAAATTCTGCAGTGGCCAAAATTAATTTTGAAAGGAGCTATTTAAAGCTTTTGAAAGTTCTCAGCATATGACATTTTGGCTACGAAGAGCTTTCTCTTTTTCCAGAAGTTAGTTACTAGAAAAGGAGTTGAGAAGGCACAGCTCTTCTCAGTCATCACCTTGAGCATTTTGTTTAATCTCTACAATAACAAAAGGATAAAATCTCATGTGTATAGCTCAGTTTTCTTCACCAAAAACTTTTATCTTTTAAAGTAAAGGAGAAAGGAAAACTGAAAAACAAAAAAAAAAGAGAGAAAAATTTAAAAAGGTATTTTTAAGAAACTGTCCCCATTTCTTATCCTTTTGTTCTGATAACATCAATATTAATGACTCCTTCCTGCCCCAATCTTATTAGCATGTCTTAGGTGGCATTTCGTAAGCTGACATTTATTTTTCTTCTAACAAAAATGTAAAGATACTTATTCTTGACAAAGCAGTGGTGAGATTTTTATAGATGCTGTGTGCCTGTGGATATTGTATGCCTTTTTTTTTCCTGAAGAAGTTAAACCATTCAGGTACACTTGTGCATGAGATAATTGCTGCTGGCTGCAGAGCCCATCAGTTTATCTTAATAAAGCACAGGCTGTTGCACTCGCATTCCTTGTGAACCAACCAAGACAGCAGAAAAGCTACACAAGAATTTCCTTGTGCTTTCTCCTCAGTATAGACCTAATTCTTCCCTCAAATAGCCAGTTCTTATACATAGTCTCTCTGAATGTTAAAGACGTGGCATTCTATACAAATCAGGGGAAAAGGTCCCGTTTCACCAAAAAAGATTTCACCCAAGCTGGTAAATAATATTTGAAACAACTTTATAATATTCCAAACAACTTCATAGTTGTTGGTCATCATATTTAAATTAGTCATTATAGTTAAATCTTTAATTAACAGACTTTGTGTTTTTTCAGAATTATCCTGTACTGGATTCCTTTTGACATCAAAATATAGTTCAGTTCACTGGCAAGTCCTGTGTTGTTTGTCATGTTTCATAATTGAATACTCATCATTTGCACTGGAAATTATTTTATCTGTATGTTTCATAGTAAAAAACATTTAAATTATTTCCTAAGCTGAATTTAAGTGTACTGATTCATCTTGTTGCCTTGCATATGTGCATTGTACGTTTCAAGTAAACTTGGCTTCATGTGGAGCTAATAAATTGGCTTAATTGTATGTAGAAGCATTGTGCTGGTAATCAGTGTCTATTTCATAAGCTTCCACAGTGTGGTGTGTAAGCTTGACATCCGAAGTTATACTCAGTAAAAAAACTACTCTTGGAAGCTTTTTTGTTGTGTAGTTTTATCATTTTTTATACCAGTTTAATCATAAGTGTGCATGGTGGACAATGAGAAACATTGATGTAGTTTTCTGCAATCTTTTGTAGATCCAGAGAGGGCTTGTTATCTACATATGCTTCTTCAAAGGTGCTGATGAGGATCTTGTTCCAAAAATTGGTATGATATAACCTTTATACATTCTCATACTGTTTGAAAATGAAGAAAAGCAGTAGAGGCAGAGAAGGCAGCAACCGTTTGGACAAGAAGAAGTCAAAAAGCCATCAGATTGTGTCATTCCAGATCAATCACCTGGCTGAAAGAACAGCTTGGTCAGTCTCATTTCTTTCGACAGTCGTCCATACCCCTCACTCTGTCAGTCTGCTCACGATCAATCCCCATGGTAGCATCTGAGCAGAGATAGTGCTGCATCTGCTGTTTGAAATATTACATATATCAGACAATGGGTTCAGTCCACGACAGAACTGAATTTAGAGACAAATGTTTTCATCTAATTCATGGCGTGACTTGAGAGTATTTTAACACCGAGCTCACTGTATGTGCAGGGTATTTAAAATTCTGGCCAGCAGAGGGAGTTGGGTGGATAACTAAACTGTCCTCCCCAGCTCATTTCAGAGATCCTATATACACGGTTATCATTTCAAGTAAAGTTTTCTGGTTCAGAAGTGATAATAGCAATATCTTCAGTTCTTTCCCTCTTCTCCACAAGCACTTTAACATTTACATCAAAGGAGAGAAGATGCTATTGATAAGGTCAAATCGTAGTGATTTCTGTCTTCATACACTGCTTGTGTGGCTCGAGGTTTTTCGTTTTGTTTTCTTTTTTAATTTTATTTCACTAGTTCTCTCTTCTTTCCTCCATCAGTAGTGCTGGATCACCTGGGAAATTCTGTGTTGCTATCTATTTCAGATATAAGTGCGCCTTTTCTTTTCTCTTGTGCCTAGTTGATACTGGTTTTGCAAAAAGTCGTAACAATAGTCTATTTCAGGCTACACGCTGGGAACAGCAGAAAGGCCTGGCAGTGCAGAAGCACAGGTGCTATTGAAAATGCTGAGAGTGCTCCTGGGGAGTTCTCTCTTGGTCTTGGAGGGCACAGCCTTTCTGTGATGCTAAACTAAATTGAAATCTTTGGGTATATTTAAAGCTATTATATGAAAATCGATTTTGTGCTTCTGAGAGTTTCAGGAGGGTGTTACTTGAAAGTAATGACCTTTTCAGCTGTATGGCAGTTGAAACAGGCCAGAAAAAGAAAATTCTGTTTCCTATTAGGAGATTCATCTACATTAATCCTCCACGAGTGTCTGTCTTACAATATATTTTTTCCTAAATATATTCTGAAACTATTTAAATGAGTGTGCTTTGTTCCTGATTCACAGCTTAGCTCTGTTTGCTTCTAAGAACATTAATATTTTATGGGTTTGGAGGTATGACTAGTATCCTCACAGCTTTTCCAGTTGGTCAAAGTTTTGGGAGAATGATTTGATTTGTTGTAGAAACATTGGAAAAATGCATCAATTTCATTTGCAAGTTTATATATTTTGACTTGTGGGCCAAATTGCATCTCAGACCTTCCTGCCCATCTCCCCTCTCAAAAGACAAGCTGTTACCCACACATCTTGAAGTGGGACAAGCTGCTTCAGCACAGACCAGTGCTGGGCCGTGCTGAGAACTACTGCAACCAGAATGAAAAGACAGGCAGGGCAGGGATTTCTCCAAAGTGCACTGAAGGTGGTGGCATCTCCTACAATGTGTACTGTTGTGCAGATGTTGCCTATTTGAATATCAGGCAATGAAGTCAGTGTCACTAATTAGATTCTGGGTTCCTTTATGGGGTGTCCAACTAGAATCAACTTTAGGATTTCAGACAGCCAACCGCTCCCCCCCACCACCCCTCCCCCCCACAATAGCTCTTTAGACATATCATATTAAGGTAAATATCCTTCACATTCTTCACAATAGCCAGACATCTTAGTTGGTTAATAGTATTTATTGATTGTGTTTTATTTCATTACTAAGCAGTTTCTTCACTTGAATAGTTTGTCACACCTTGCAATATTTGTTGAATCTTGTTTATGATGTTATGTTAGGTCCTATCTAATTTACTTTAGTTACACTAACTCTTACTTTATTTTTACTTGCAGCCAATACGTTGTTGAATGTTAAATTAAGTGAAAATGAAAGCGGAGAGTATTTTTCAGTTCTTGATTTACCAGGTGATGTGCTCATCATACCACAAGCTACCCTAGGCGGTAAACTGAAGGGAAAGAAGATGCAGTACCATGCAAACATTGAAAAAGAAAAAGGGCTGGAACTTTATTCTCAGTTTGTGACTTTGTGTGAAAAAGAACTGTCTGCCAATGCCAAATGTGTGGAAGCAGGTGTTCTCGTCAAGCATGGCACATATGGAAACAGGCAGGTGTTAAAACTGGATACAAATGGACCTTACACTCATCTGATTGAATTTTAAAAAAAAATAAATTACATCCTGGATACACTGCTGGCTTGCAACTACTGTCCTTTTTTTCATTTCTAAGCATTAATGTACTTAAATGGTTTGGGAGGTGAAGGACAAGAAGACTTTTGCTCACCTGTACCAGTGTTGCCAGTCCCATTAAATAAAAGGATGTCTGAGATTGCTTTGAGATAATGAGTATGTTTTTTACATCCATATTGATCTGAAGTGTGCTCAAAATAATTGTTAAGATTAATCCAATGAAGATGTATGATTTGGAAGCCTTTATTAACAAAAATGGCGTAATGCATTTGTTTCTTATTACAAAATAATGACAAATGTATGACATGTATTAGCTGTTGTAAAGTACACTTGAGGAAGCAAAGTCTATAGATTAAAAAAAAAAAAGAATGCTGAGAACAAGCAACTTATTTGTTCACATATTTCCTGACTCAGACAATTTTTGTCTTTTTATCTATAAAATAGCAGCTATCAAATATATTGAAAGCACAAATTAAATGAATTTCCAGCCTCTTGGAGAGAGGTACTGTAAGAAATTCCACCCCCTCATCCAAAGTGTGTGAGAGTGGGACTCCTAAAATAGTACAAGGACTGAACAGGGGCTGTACAGGGAAAAAAAAAGTGAGGCACGTCTAGAAACTGAAGTCAAGGCAGTGCTTTCTTGAAGTCTGCACTGTGAATCTCCTCTGATGTGTTTTGATGTGCTGCTTGCTAGAGCTTGCTCTGTGTCCTTGTTACCTTGGTCTTGTCTACTTAATGCTTTCATAACAGGGCCTCAGGGAAAGGACTGAAATATTCAAATGAAAACAAAATAAAAAAGGTAGGATGTGTGCTGCCATCTCATTGTTCCCTCTGCCCCTGTTACTTTCTTCCAGCTCTTTGTCCGTTGAATCCATCGGGCAGAGACTAGCTTATATTTCTTTTATATACAGTGATGGCACATCTGGGGGCCGGTTCCCAGCTGACCCCCTATGCAGTACTGTAATCAACATTAGTAACGGATGGTGTTAAGAAGCCATGATGGGAAATTCTGCCTTGTAAGACAGCAAGAACAGAAAGAACATTAAAATGAGGTAAATTCAAAACTGATTCAAATGCATGCATCCTGTGAGTCAAGTTTCTCCTTTACTAAAGCACCGTGGGTTTTGAAGTCAGTAATTTAGAAGGGATCAAAGTGGAATTTGACAATTCGCAGTTATTATCCAGAATTCCCATTCAAATAATAAATTATTCTGGAAAAAAATGCAAAACCTCATGGTTAGAGAACATGCCAGCTTGTGTAATCTGAAATTGTGGATCAGTAGTTACAAATATTCTGTCCTTTATTTAAAAAAACAACAAACATAACTAAATGTGTAATCTGCAGGCTCAAACTGTGCCATGAGTATTACATTTTTTGAACAGATCCAAAGCTCATAGTTTTGATAAGAGAGTAATGAGATTTTTTAGATTAACATAATGTATGGTTAAAAATTATGAAACTGCTAAGGATGTTGAATGCTGCCAGTGGGCACTCTCACAGTTCAAAACAGCTATTCACACAAATGGCCTGGAAATATTAGCTAGGTCCCAAATGACATTTATTCATTAATAATTAACAGTTATGATAGACACAATATGAGTCATACTCTACGTTCTTACTAGCAACACTTAAATAAGATTGTCCTGATGTGAATAACTAATGCAAATTCATTATCATCTGTGTGCTTGAAAAAACTTTCATTCTTCTTTCTGTTGGAGGCCAAATCCTAAAAAGTGCTGAGTAACACCCCTTTTCACTGACCTTACAGGAATTGCAAGTATTCAGTACATCAGTACATCTCAAGAATTGATCTTAGAGGTATAATACAAAGTCTGCAGGTTTAAATTTTTCCTTTTTTTCCTGGCCCTGGAAAGATCCTTGGCAGCCTGACAATTCATCCTCTGTATTTCAAGAATTCAGCAAATTCTAAGAGGGATGAACCTCAAAATGTTTAGTGAATGCATACGAATGCACAAACCTAGGTGTATTTCAGTGGGACATAGGTTTATTAGGTAAGTTAGGTACATTTCTTGGGACAAGAGGGAACTCTGAAGTTTCTGTAAAAAGGTGGCATCTTTCTGTATTACCTACCCATTTCTGATTTTTTTTTTCTGAATGCTGTGCCCTTGGTACTGCTTTATTTATATCTACTATTGATCCACAATCCATTTACTGAAAGGAGCCATTTCTGAATAACATGATGGACCGTACTGATGAAAAAATTGATTAAAATTATTTTTTCAAAGCCAAACACTCATTCCTTTCTAGCATGTATACTCTTTAAACAGATGACCTGACAACACTTTAAATAGTTTCTGTTCCATGACTGGACAAAAGCTCAAGTAATTATCCCATTCTATACTTAGAGAATATCTATTGGAAGGTACTTAATATTCCCCACTTCCTTGAAATAAACTACCAAATCAGGAGTCATCATTATGCTGTTTCAGCATGGCCCCCAACTCAGCTGTCACACAGTAGTTGTTCTATTGGGTTTGTGTGACCTTGTTTGCAGCGTGCACACCCAGTTGTGTCAAAGCTGAGCGTGTGTGGACTATGAACTGTGCTCATTAAAACTAACGAGTTCAGGTGCAATTGCTTGTTTTCTGGTCGACGGTGTTCCTGCTTCCTTCCCGTGCCCTTTGTGGGAATATTTACCTCTGCTGCCACATACAGTGTGCAATGTACAGGTACGCATCCAGGATTGGAAGGTAGTGAACAGCATGTAGCCCGGGATTTCTGGTCATGATGCTGCAGCTGTATTGCTTTGGCTGGTAACAGTCCATAGGCTTTGTCTGGAGTTTACAGGACCTCAGGATGGAGGCTTATCACACATGCTTGGTCTGAACTTCCCCTGATCTTTTCAGTGCTTTGGTTTTGCTAGATTTAGCTGCAATGACAATTTTTGTAATGACATGAGACTATGGCTAATTTGTTTTACTTTTGTCACAGTTTTACCACATTTTTTGATAGATAATAAAAATAAGAAATTATTCTGGGTAGAATGATATATCTATGCCTGTAACGTAATGCTACAGAGTACAGAAATAAAGGCCCGTTGGAAGAGCAGCAACCTTGAGAAGACACCGGCTGCAGTGTAGAGGTGAGGCATGGGATGAGAAGAGATGGGGTTCGGGCTGGCACTAAAGACCCCAAGGCTATAAACAACTTGCTAAAGGTCAGTTAAAGAAATGCAGACTTGGAGCTGGTCAAAACTGGTCTCAGGAGTAAAAAAGTCAAGAAAGAACAAGTATCTAAGATAAATAAAATACAAACTTAGTTGCAGACCAGTGAAGAAAAAGCGAGGTGTAAAACTTTATTAGCAAACATGTAAATAACTTTGGGTGCGAGCTATTTCCAAAAAAGGAAAAAGGAGAGAATGAAGACAAAACCATGAACACCAACACTGTGCTCCTACAGGCAGAGGGCTCTGGATGCTGATGAACCACTCTGATCCCTCCACCAGATGGAAGCCACAGGAAGCTGAAAGAGTAATCTTGATACCAGGGGTAGGTACTAGCTAGTGCATGCATAACAATTTTAACTGTAGGGTTAATATCGAGACTTTCTATACAACTCTGATAGGTTTATTTCCTTTTTTTTTTTTTTTTCCCCTGCAATAATTAGATCTGGATTAATAATTATCCATTGATTAGACTGATAAGGTTGCAACTATACTGACAATTTTGTGTGGCTTTATACATAAAGTGGGTTTCTTTTCACCTGTAACAAGATTTTGCATGTAACAGCTCCTGCAGACATTGCTTCCTTGTGTTGAAATGACACCCACTTGTTGCTTGTTTTCTGGTCAACGGTGTTCCTGCTTCCTTCTCATGCCCTTTGTGGGAATATTTACCTCTGCTGCCACATACAGTGTGCAATGTACAGGTACGCATCCAGGATTGGAAGGTAGTGAACAGCATGTAGCCCGGGATTTCTGGTCATGATGCTGCAGCTGTATTGCTTTGGCTGGTAACAGTCCATAGGCTTTGTCTGGAGTTTACAGGACCTCAGGATGGAGGCTGATGGATGTTAGCCAGCCTTTGAGGCATTTTTCATCAGGTCCTTTAATGCAGAGCTCTGATGTCTCATCCAGCTGACAACAAAAGCTGCAAGAAAGTTTCTGTCTTGATTGTGACTCAATGCAACCACTGATCTTTAGCCTGACCCTGAGAACAAAGTCACTTCCATCAGCCTAAGGCATCTACTGGATTTAAAAGTATGATCTGGCGAACCTCAATCTCACCTCTGGTATAAAAACAGCTTCTTTGGAGAAGGAGGTATGAATCTTTTAAGCTTACATTATTTTCTGCTTTTAGCCTCTAATAGTCTCTACTTTGCTACACAGTCTCCTTCAAGCACACGCTGTTCCTGTTCTGAAGCTGGAGTGGCAGTGCCACAGAGGGCTAGAGCAGTCTCCAGAAATCCACCTGAGGTCTGCCACCAAATCTCTACATCACTGGCTTGAAAATTTTATCTTATTTGCATCTCAATTCTCATCTAATAAATGGATATTGAGGTTTTTCTCAGCGTGTCACTATTGTCACTACATTTGAGCAAAAGAATGACTTTTGCTGTATTTAGTGTTTTGTATATTGCTGTATTTAGTGTATTGTACAGCATAGTGAGGCTGGACTCTCTGTGAGACCCACCAGCTGCTTTGTATTAGAAATCAGCGTCATAACTGCCAGACAAGAACAGAAATCAGAGCTGCCTCCTTAATCTCTTTTTTGGGAGAATGGCAACCAAAATTTGAAACTCGCTCTTAAGAATTTAATGAATTTGGTGTCTCCTATTCCTTCTTATTTTCCTGAAATTCCTTGAAAGCAACTCAAAATTCAGGAATGCCTACAAGATTCTGCTACCAGAAGTGCTGTGCAAGTACAGTTGAAAAGTGAATGCTATATGGGTGCAAAAGAAAGGAACAGCGGTTAGAATGGCCTGAATAGTATGAATGTATTGCACATTTTCTATTTAAACCAATGCTGTCCACTAGTTCAATTACTGCCAGTGTGTGGCTTTGGGCAAAGCAATTTTCTGCTCCACTTTTTCCATCTGTGAGACAAAGAAAGAGTGAAAATGGGAGGAAAAGAGGTTTAAAACCACTGCTTTTCCCCTCTGTTACTGAAGGCAAGAAATCACCTCTGTTCCTCTTCGTGCGTCAGAAGGCAGTACGCTCTCACCTCTCTTCACCTTTGCTGGAGCTCCAGGAGTTTGCCTTTCTCTACCTCCTGCCTTAGCTTCTGCCTCACAAATGTGACTGGAGCTAATGTCCACAGAGCACTTTGAGTTCCTTACTGAACAGAGAGGGTAACACACCCCTAAAATAGGAATGATCAGGCAGCATGAGAATGCAAATAAACAGTATCCCTATCGCACTGTTCTAGGTCATATATACTTATGTATCTTGTTAATGTGAATTTAAGATTGCTTTCTACTCACTTAAATTTCTACTTGCCTGTGAAAGTGCCACAATACAGGCCCTATTAAGTCAGTATGTATTAAAAATGTGCAAGTAAGGAGCTTAAGGATATTTAGATGGGCTCTGATAGAAAAGAGATTGCGATGTAGTTTTTGGATTAACAGCAAAAGCAAAAAGGTTCTTGGGAGGCCTTAATATTCAGTTGGCAATCCATAACTGGATCTGATTAATGTGCAGCTAATTCTTGACAGAATACTTTATCCAGGATTATTCAGGTATTTAATTTAAAAATTTGCAAAAGTATATTATTCATATTTACTGTGAAGATTGATAATTTATTCGCATATTGGACTATTTGAGATGTATGTGTCATGGGTTTGATAGGACTCGCTTCCCTTTCTTATTTCCCACTTCCATTTTGGTATCTGTATCTAACATTATCTAGGCCTGCATAATAGTTTTATTTACATTTTAGGATTAAAAGTAACAGGAGGACTGTGTAATTGCTTGGCAGGAGTTCAGGCCTTGTATTTTGTGGTAGTACAAAAAGCAACTGTGTTGGCAATAACAAGAAGTCTAGCAGTATTTAAGCATGAAATAAAACTATGTATTATTTTTGATATTGAGTGTGTAAAAAATAAAGATTCATAACTAAGACTTTTCAAGATCTAGGACAGACCCAACTACATTCGATTCTACATACCTCCAGAAGGCAGCTACTCCGAGGACCCAAGCTTTTCACTTTTGGGATTAGAAGCACTGACATAGTTACTGTCTGAGTCCAGGGAGCACGGATGGACAGCCATGGGTGCCAAGGGCTGTGGCAGTTCCAGAAGTGAGCATCTTATAATGTTTATAGGGAGATGAATAACCTTATTCAGATTCATGCCAAATGTAAGTTGCCTGTTGCTGATGGTGCAATTGTCCACAGAATCACACCTTAACAGGCTGGCTCTGTGCTTAAATGGTTATATTGACTGTATAACACAACTGCAAAAAATAAAATAGAAATAAATGCTTAATCTTGTAACTAATCTAAAAGACATTCCTTCTTACTGATTTTAAAATATAATGTAATTTCCTTCTGCTTGCTACGTAATTACTTGGTGATGTTTCATTTGCTTTAAATCAGGCCCCTAGTCCTGCCATTCTTACTCATGCATAGAGTCACACTGAATTCGAAGGAATACATTCTTTTATCTTCCTCTAGAGTCACTGAGGATTATAGAGCTGCAAGTAAGAAAATACGTAGCTCAGAGGCATATGTGTCTGTATAGATATTCTATTACGACTGGCATTTGTGTGGCAGAACTGATGCGTGCTCTAAATCAGTCAACCCACTTTACCAAAATAGACTGAGTAATGAGAAGACTAATCAGTAGGTTTGTGCATTGCAATTATTTGCCAGTTGCTTATTTTATTAAGTAATTTGCTACTGAAGCTCAGTCAGGACTAATGGGGAAAAATTGAATTAATACATGGAAGATACATTTAATTGTCCTATTTTTGTCTGTTTTAGAACAGCATACTATTAACTTGCATGACAATATTTTTTATTCCAAGTCGAATGGGAGAAAGATAAATATGGCATGCATTACGACTGAAGTAGATGTTAATTTGAATCAGTGCATGGTTAACACTCTGATGACCAATTTAGGGAAAAAAGCATATTAAAAAATCAAGGTTAGCTCTCATTATTCCAACTGATTCATGAGAGTTGAGCATTAACACAGCATTACCTAGAGCTGGTATCCTGTATATTGAGGGCTGGAAGAGATCGTTCTTGGGAAGAACTGAGCAAGACCATGTTTCTTACTAGTGGTGTTTTGTCTTGCCCTGTGCTCACGTAATGTTCAGCATTATGAGATACTAATCTTGAGTAAGTATCTGCCTGTTACCATAACGGAGTAAATAGTAGGCATAATAATGATAATGACAGCAATAATTGTCTAGAAATTATTCCAGATTTGGTTTTGTTCATTTTTCTCTCAGCTAAACATGATCAGTCCTTCAGAAATATGACCAGATCTTTCTGTTACCTCAGGGCTCTCAGACAGAGAGCAGTCTTGTTTTTCTGGAGTTCATTATGGAAAACGTCATAGCACCAACAGTCTTTGAATACAAATTGTTCAGTTGACCTTTCTCACAAGTTGAATGCCAAAGTGCTTTACGTTGAGCCGCAGAAACTCATCTGCTGATGAAAATTAGGTTAACTGAGAAAATAACTCTTTCCTGGAGGCGTGCATAATTTCCGATACCAGGGGTTGACACCTTTACACCAGTAGGAGTTTGCAGAGTTGATTTCTGTGAATATATTATGTAAACAGTTTCCTGCTTCAGCTATGAGGCGTTTATGTATTCTTCATTAGCACATCCACTGGCAGAAGTTTTTTGTAAAAGGTCATTGTACCAATGCTCATGTTTCTTTATCACAGGCGGTTTAGTAAAAATGAAGCCAGTGTCCATATACGGTAACGCAGCCGGGTGCTCTTGGCATCTCCAGCAAAACGTAATCAGGCAGCTCTGTGTGCACTCTTTGAATTATTCCTCGGTGGTATCATCTACATGACTGAATACAGATGTTCACGTACGCATGTAAACTTTACATGTTGAGCCTATCTGAAGATGAATTACAAGCTTATAGAAGAGCTGGGCACGATTCTGGCTCCTGTGCTTATGCATCCCAGGCATTATTCCCTCCCTAAGATGGTTTGCACCACGTCAAAGATGGCCCTGGAGAACCCAGTTTGTGGAAAGGAATTTTAGTTTTCTGCTCTGAGGTTTAACCTATGTCGCACTATGGGAATAAGCAGACAAAAAAATCATCTTCAAGATTTGCAGTGTAGTCAAAACCAGTCATTAATTCCAGAACGCATTATTTCTCCATCAGCTTTGCAGCAGCCGCTAAAGTAGCCAAATTAAAACAGAATACCTCAATCCCACCAAACTTGGTACCAGCAGAAACTGGACCCGATGCCTGTCTTCCCGTTTGTTCTGCTAGGTATTTGGTAGGATGCAGAAACAATCCAGACGTGGCCAGGCATCAGCTACAAAACTACAGAATGATCATTGTTTATTTTTAAACTAAAAAGCTGTTGAGACACACGTTCTCCCCTTTGTAAGGCAGAAGTTCAACTCTTTTGACAGAATTCAGAAAAGAAAATCCCCCTCCCTGCAGAAGTTCTCTCACAACTGGTGAGTTCCCTTATGAAAATTTCCAAGGGCAGAAGTCACTCCCAAGGATGTGGGTGTCGCAACCTCCCTCAGTCGCAGTCGGAGCACTTCAGCGGTGATAAAAAACGCAGGTGAGAAGTGCTGGAGGGGCAGCCTATGCCCGGCCTCGGCAGCCGGAGGCGGGATGCCCCTCTCGAGTTGGGTTCAAAGCTTACGGCCCGGGAAACCCAAGGGAACCAACCATCTTTGCAAATGTCGGGTGGGAGGAAGGGTTGAGAACATAACGGGGATGTTTCTGACGCTGGGCTGGTGCAGCGCCCAGGGGCCTCCCCAGAAAGCACACACCCCCCCCCCGGCCCAGCCTGTGGGGTGCAGGGAAACCAGAACCAGGAGCCACCGCAGACTCTGACCAGAACCGGGTACAAATCTCAGCGCAACCAACTGAACCACCTTAAAAAAAAAAAAAAAATAAAAAAAAATCTATCTTTAAAAGGAAACGAGCGGCGTTTTTTTGCTGTCGTTTTCTGTGGGAGCCCGTTCCCTCCCGCCCCCCTCACCGTGGGGCTCGCCCGCCGCCTCGGTGGCTGCCGACCCTCGGAGCGGCCCCCGGGCGGTGCCTCCCTTC